>JBBPBX010030127.1:8307-23682 GCA_038048925.1 Garcialebias charrua
TGTGTGTGTGTGTTTCAGACCTGTGTGGACAGAGATTTTCTCGGTGTCGCAGCGCCGCTGGCTGCACTGCGACTCGTGTGAGAATGTGTGTGATAAACCTCTGCTGTACGAGGTTGGCTGGGGGAAGAAACTGGCCTACGTTCTGGCTTTCTCTAAGGATCAGGTACCAGCATCGCTATTATTTCACTCATTATCTGTTGGAGAAAAATTTTCTCGCACATTATCAACAACAGAACTACAAACCAGATTCCAAAAAAGTTGGGACACTAAACAAATTGTAAATAAAAACTGAATGCAATGATGTCGAGATGGCAAATGTCAATATTTTATTTGTAGAAGAACATAGATGACAGATCAAAAGTTTACCGGTAATCTGAGTAAATGTAACATTTTAAAGGAAAAATATGTTGATTCCAGAGGACCAGACTTGGCTTTTTTGGATTTTTCTACCTGGATTATTGAGCATGCATCAGGGTATGTTGATTCAAAATTTCACAATGTCAACAAATCCCAAAGAAGTTGGGACAAGTAGCAATAAGTGGCTTGAAAAAGGAAATTGAGCATATAACGAACAGCTGGAAGACCAATTAACACTAATTAGGTCAACTGACAACATGATTGGTACAAAAAGAGCTTCTCAGAGTGTCAGTGTAAGAGGATCACCAATTCCACCATTGTTGCGCAGAAAGATAGTGCAGCAATACCAGAATGGTGTTACCCAGCATAAAATAGCAAAGACTTTTAAGTTATCATCAACCGTGCATAACATCATCAAAAGATTCAGAGAATCTGGAACAATCGCTGTGCGTAAGGGTCAAGGCCGTAAAACTACTGGATGCTCGTGATCTCCGGGCCCTTAAACGTCACTGCACCTCAAACAGGAATGCCACTGTCAAGGAAATAACAGAATGGGCTCAAGAATACTTAAGAAAGCATTGTCAGTGAACACAATCCACCGTGCCATCTGCCGTTGCCAGCTGAAACTCTACAGTGCAAAGAGGAAACCATTTTTTTTTCTTTTTTTTTCTTGACACCATTATGAATTTTTTAAAATGTTATATAGGATAAAAAGAAAGGAAATGCAGAAAGCAAGACTACAAAGTATAACAAATATACACAAAAAGAGCACAAGGCAAACACACCCGACCATTGTCCGCAAACCTGCAAAGAACATGACAGAACACAGCAACAACATACATATATATAAAAGACTTAGAATATTCAAGACTTTGCAGAAGATTTCTATAAATATATATACCTATACCTACAGATATATACATACATATATATACATGCATATGCAGTCACATACACTTCTACATATCTACATACGATATCTACATACCGTATTCGTCGGTGTTTAACACGCTCCTGTGTATAACACGCTCCTGTGTATAACACGCTCCTGTGTATAACACGCTCCTGTGTATAACATGCTTTGTCCAATTATTGCCAATATATTTGAAAAATCCGTATATAATACGCTTCGGTGTTTACCACGCATCTATTATGCATCGCCGCGACGCGTCAGCGCCTCATTTGCCCTGCTTAAAATTAGGGATGTACCAATCCACATTTCTCACTTCCGATCCGATACCGATACTTAAGAACTGGTTATCGACCGATACCGATACTTTTCCGATCCGATACTGTTCAGATATGTGAATCTGTTTCAATAAATTTTTGTACTGAGACTATTCATTTTAACATTGTGTGAGATACACCCAATGAATGATCAAAAAAGGTCATCAGAGACTCTACTTCCTCAGACGGCTGAGACGAGCTGGTCTGAGTAGCCCGGTCCTCACCTCCTTCTACAGGTGCGCAATGGAGAGCATCCTGTGCTCCAGCATCAATGTGTGGCATGGAGGTTGCACAGCTGCGGAAAGAAAAGCTTTACAGAGAGTGGTGAAGGCTGCACAGAGGTCTGTCGGAGTCAGTCTCCCCTCTATCACAGACATTTACACCTCCAGATGCAGGAAAAGAGCCACCTGCATCATGAAAGACCCCACTCACCCTGCACACACACTTTTTGCCCCACTCCCCTCAGGAAGGAGGTTGAGGAGCATTAAATGTAGAACCACTAGACTGAGGAACAGCTTCTACCCTGAGGCTGTTAGACTCATGAATAAATAAATAATAAGAATAAACACTGCAAAATATCACATCATGCTGATGCTGATCTGTTTTCTTGTTGCTGTGTTCATATGTGACCATTTGCTCATATAGACTCATGTTCGTGCGGCTGTCTGTTTGTAATGATTTTGTTTTTCTATTACATTAGTGCTTAGTGTATTTCTAGTTGATGTTTTTCTTAGTTAATCCTAGATGTTATTACTGTTTTTCTCTTACATTTTGTTGTTGAATGTAACTGGGACCCTGTGTACATAATCTCATTTCATCACATGTACCACATGCGGTGCAAATGACAATAAAGATTCTCTGACTCTGAAGACACTCTTGAGCCTTATAACAGGAAACTCACAAACTTTAACAGCACACAGGAGGCAAGTCTATACCACACACCCTCTCACTCATGGTGCAGCTGGAAAAACTAAAAAAACGCTAAGCATGATGCGAAAGACAACAAAATCCACTCCCCTTAACCACTAAGGGGATGGATTTTGTTGTCTTTCCCATAATGCTTAGCAGTTTTTTAGTTTTCTAGCTTTAGATGCATCTGGAAAACTAAACAAACGCTAAGCATGATGGGAAAGACAACAAAATCCACTCCCTTAGTGGTTAAGGGGAGTGGATTTTGTTGATAGACTTGCCTCTTGTGTGCTGTTAAAGTTGGTGTGTTTCTTGTTGTAAGGCTCAAGAGGGTCTTGATTGGTTTTAACTCACACAATGTTAAGACGGCAGTCACAGAATATGATGGGACACATGTGTTCTTTGAAGCTGGATCGGAAATATCGGTAGGTTGGATCCGATATCCGATACTTAAAATATGCTGGTATCGGATACCGATACCGATACTGGATCGGATCTGCCCCATCCCTACTTAAAATGGCTGCCACAGAAGCGAGCCGGCACGAAGGAATTTACAACAAAACACGGTAAAAACAATTATTTCTTTGCGAGAAAAAATATATTTCTTAGCTGACATTATAGCACAAGGGTTCCTTAGCTTAACCATTTCACGAAATGTTCAAATCAGCTGGATTTAAAAAAGTAGTTCACCGATTTGCATGCAGGCAGGTGGGACGCTTAATTTCTTTAAATTTAGCTAAATCCATCCATCCATCCATTCATCCATTTTCTTCCGCTTATCCGGGGTCGGGTCGCGGGGGTAGCAGCCTAAGTAGGGAGGCCCAGACTTCCCTCTCCCCAGCCACTTGGAGCAGCTCCTCTGGGGGAATCCCAAGGCGTTCCCAGGCCAGCCGAGAAACATAGTCCCTCCAGCGTATCCTGGGTCTTCCTCTGGGTCTCCTCCCGGTGGGACATGCCCGGAACACCTCACCAGGGAGGCGTCCAGGAGGCATCCTAACCAGATGCCCGAGCCACCTCAACTGGCTCCTCTCGATGTGGAGAAGCAGCGGCTCTACTCCGAGTCCCTCCCGGATGACTGAGCTTCTCACCCTATCTCTAAGGGAGAGTCCAGCCACCCTGCGGAGAAAACTCATTTCAGCCGCTTGTATCCGAGATCTTGTTCTTTCGGTCATAACCCAAAGCTCATGACCATAGATGAGGGTGGGAACGTAGATCGATCGGTAAATTGAGAGCTTTGCCTTTTGACTCAGCTCTCTCTTCACCACGACAGACCGGTACAGCGCCCGCTTCACTGCGGACGCTGCACCTATCCGCCTATCGATCTCACGCTCCAGTTTTCCCTCATTCGTGAACAAGATCCCGAGATACTTAAACTCCTCCACTTGGGTAAGGACCTCCTCCCCGACCCGGAGAGGGCACGCTACCCTTTTCCGGCTCAAGACCATGGCCTCGGATTTGGAGGAACTGATCCTCATCCCGGCCGCATCACATTCAGCTGCAAACCGCTCCAGCGAAAGCTGTAGATCACGAGCTGATGAAGCCAATAGGACCACATCATCTGCAAAAAACAGAGAAGCGATTCTAAGGCCACCAAAACGGATCCTCTCAACACCTTGGCTGCGCCTAGAAATTCTGTCCATAAAAGTTATAAACAGAATCGGTGACAAAGGGCAACCTTGGCGGAGTCCAACTCTCACCGGAAACGAGCCTGACTTACTGCCAGCGATGCGGACCAAGCTCTGACACCGGTCGTACAGGGACCTAACAGCCCATATCAAAGGGCCTGGTACCCCATACTCCCGGAGTACCCGCCACAGAACCCCCCGAGGGACGCGGTCGAATGCCTTTTCCAAGTCTACAAAGCACATGTAAACTGGTTGGGCAAACTCCCACGCACCCTCCAGGACCCTGTTGAGGGTGTAGAGCTGGTCTAGTGTTCCACGACCAGGACGAAAACCACACTGCTCCTCCTGAATCCGAGGTTCGACTATCCGACGGACCCTCCTCTCCAGAACCCCTGAATAGACCTTACCAGGGAGGCTTAAGAGTGTGATCCCTCTATAGTTGGAACACACCCTACGGTCCCCCTTTTTGAATAGGGGAACCACCACCCCAGTCTGCCAATCCAAGGGAACTGCCCCCGATGTCCACGCGATATTGCAGAGTCGCGTAAGCCAACACAACCCCACAACATCCAGAGCCCTAAGGAACTCAGGACGAATCTCATCCACCCCCGGAGCCTTGCCACCGCGGAGCTTTTTAACCACCTCGGCGACCTCAGCACCAGAGATTGGAGAGCCCGACCCAAAGTCCCCAGGCTCCGCTTCCTCAGTGGAAGACGTGCCAGTAGGATTGAGGAGGTCTTCGAAGTATTCCGCCCACCGACTCACAACATCCCGAGTTGAGGTCAACAGCACGCCATCCCCACCATAAATGGTGTTGGTCGCGTACCGCTTTCCCCCCCTGAGACGCCGGATGGTGGACCAGAATCGCCTCGAAGCCGTACGGAAGTCATTCTCCATGGCCTCTCCGAACTCCTCCCACGCCCGAGTTTTTGCCTCAGCAACCACCCGAGCCGCATGCCGCTTGGACTGCCGGTACCTATCTGCTGCTTCCGGGGTCCCACAGGCCAAAAAGGCCCAATAGGACTCCTTCTTCAGCTTGACAGCATCCCTCACCGCCGGTGTCCACCACCGGGTTCGAGGGTTGCCACCACGACAGGCACCAACAACCTTGCGGCCACAACTCCGATAAGCTGCCTCGACAATAGAGGCGCGAAACATGGCCCACTCGGGCTCAATGTCCCCCGCCTCCCTCGGAACGTGTTCAAAGCTCTCCCGGAGGTGGGAGTTAAAGCTCCGTCTTACGGGAGACTCTGCCAGACGTTCCCAGCAGACCCTCACAATACGTTTGGGTCTGCCAGGTCTGACCGGCATCCTCCCCCACCATCGGAGCCAACTCACCACCAGGTAGTGGTCAGTTGACAGCTCCGCCCCTCTCTTCACCCGAGTGTCCAGGACATGCGGCCGCAGATCAGATGAGACGACAACAAAGTCGATCATTGAACTACGACCTAGGGTGTCCTGGTGCCAAGAGCACATATGGACACCCTTATGCCTGAACATGGTGTTCGTTATGGACAATCCATGACGAGCACAGAAGTCCAACAACAGAACACCACTCGGGTTCAGATCAGGGGGGCCGTTCCTCCCAACCACACCCCTCCAGGTCTCACTGTCATTGCCCACGTGAGCGTTGAAGTCCCCCAGCAGAACAAGGGAGTCCCCAGGAGGCGCACCCTCCAATACCCCCTCCAAGGACTCCAAAAAGGGTGGGTAATCTGCGCTGCCGTTCGGCGCATAGGCACAAACAACAGTCAGAGCCCGTCCCCCCACACGTAGGCGAAGGGAGGCTACCCTCTCGTTCACCGGGGTGAACCCCAACGTACAGGCACCAAGATGGGGGGCAACAAGTATGCCCACTCCTGCTCGGCGCCTCTCACCAGGGGCAACTCCAGAGTGGAAGAGTGTCCAACCCCTCTCAAGGAAACTGGTTCCAGAGCCAGAGCCATGCGTTGAGGTGAGTCCGACTATTTCTAGCCGGAACCTCTCAACCTCACACACTAGCTCAGGCTCCTTCCCCACCAGAGAGGTGACATTCCATGTCCCAATGGCCAGCTTCTGTAGCCGAGGATCAGACCGCCAGGGTCCCCGCCCTCGGCCACCACCCATTCCACAATGCACCCGACCCCTTTGGCCCCTCCCACAGGTGGTGAGCCTATGGGAAGGGGGACCCACGTCTCCTCTTCGGGCTGTGCCCGGCCGAGCTAAATAAACGCTTAAAAAAAATTCTCAGCTGACATTATAGCACAAGGGTTCCTGAGCTTAACCAATTCACGAAATGTTCAAATCAGCTGGATTTAAAAATCTACGGAGTGGTTTATGAGTTACGGTATCTTGCTAACAAAAACAGTGAACCTCACAACTAAATGCAACTACATCCAGAGCAGGGGGCGGGCAGCGACAGCGTTAGTCCGACCAGAGGAGGCTTTTTTCGGACACATGAGCTAGAAACGGTCTGGAAGTGTTTCCCTAGCAGACAAAAGTGGTACTGCACCATTTTTTGCTCAAAATGAAAAACGACGAATCAGAGCCAAAAATGGGTCTAAAGATATGGGGAAAAATCCATAAATAACACGCTTTGGTGTATAATACGCAGGACATTCAAATGAGCAAAAAAACTGTGTGTTATAGACCGACGAATACGGTATACATCCTTGCATCTATTTGTGTATGGTTGTGAGCATGCACAAGGTAATAAGGCTTCTCTAATAGAACATTCAATAGTGATCGTGAAGCATCAGAGACCCGTCCCCCAAGACCCAAGGCAGACAAAGGGGGGACCAGAGCCCAAGACCCCAAGAAGGACCCCAAGCGCAGAGCCCCCACAGCCACCCAAACAAGAGGAACCAGCCACCCAGATCCGACCATAGGGGAGAACCGGAAGAGCCCCACCAGCGACTACACACAATGACCCCCAGGGCCAACAGCTACATACTCACAGGTCCCAGCCGGAACCCGCTGCACCGACGTAGCCCCTGGCCTAGGCACCAAGGCCCGGACACCGAGGACGCACACTCCTCAGGACCAGGACCAGAGGACCCGAGTCCCACCAGGTAGCCACCAGGTCGAGCCGACACACGCCCAAGCGCCCAACCCCCGACATTGAGAGCCCCAAGCGTGCCGGTCGGCCAAGGCACACTCCACTAGGGGGCCGCGTGGTAGGGGCACGACATCAAGCAGCCCCAGTTATATCAAAGAGGGGGTAGTCTAAGTCCCATCCTGACAAATAGACATTCATACACAGACACAATCACACAGACCCACCCTCATCACCCTCACTCACTCAAAGACATACAATAATGATACATTCATTCATATTCCCGATACGCACTCTATACCCCCAGGTCCAAGACATGTACCTGCCATGGGGTAGCCCACATCCAAACCCAAGAGGTAGGCCCATTCATTCTGGGGCGGAGAGGAGCCGACATCTAAGATCCGGCCCAACCTGCGCCCAGCCGACAGGACACGACACCCAAGCCCAAACAGCCCCATGGATGGCGCAGTGCCAGCCTCGCCCACGAGAAATCTCCAGGCCTCAAACCCCCCTATAGTCTAGGACAACACCCGACGGCCTGCCCCTTTACCGGACCCAACCCTCAGAATTGCAGCCAGGGAACCAGGGGTAAATAAAAACAACTAGACCCCGACACACACACCCCGCCCCCAGATGTGCTGTTGATGTGTGTTGTTGTAAAGTGCAATTAAAAAAAAGGAAAGAAGAAGGAGCAGAGGCTGGCATGATGCCAGTTTCCCCTCCACCCCAACTCTAACCCAAACCCTTACTGTCTATATGCATCATTGGAAGTGAGCACAGGCACAGGGGGCAAGAGTAGTGTCATCCCGCCACCCACAGCCATAGCGTCCACCCCAAGTTCCTATATGTGAATGACATTCATTCAACCTTTATTTAGTCAGGTTAATCTTATTGAGCCTCATGGCTCATTTACGAAAGCGACCTGCTAAAACTAAAGAACGATGAACAGCAATGGTAGAATTTCCTTAAACAATAAACAATAAACAATAGAAAACAAAAGAGAGAAAAAACAAAAGAAAGAAATACTTTTTTTTTTCTAAACAAGTATAAAAAAACTAGCAAAACAAAACATGTGGCAACATGAGGATGTTATGAGTGAATGTCTAAGGTGTATAATAAAATGGAGTCCCAGGTGGCTCCGTACAACAGAGATGTAAAATTGTTGCAGCACACCCGAGCCCCAAAATCCCTACATGTATGACATTTGAAATGAACAGAGTGGAGGTGCGCGGTGAGGGATAGGGAGAAAAATAACTGCAGGCTCAAATGCTCCCGCAGGGAGTCAGCTCCCTCGTTGACCCAACATACCCCCCCAGCTCCCCAAGGTCCACCCAAGGAGCGAGGTCAAAACACCTCTCCGACCGCCAGGCCCAAAAAGCTCCAGACCAGAGAGGGACAGGGCCACGAGGGCCGTCAGCAACAGGACCAACAGCCACACACCCCAGGGCCACCAAGACCCCCACGAACCGCAGTTAACCAGCCGCCCAAGAGGATGCAAAATCCCACATGGACGACCTGGCCAAAAGCGCCCGCCCAACCGCCGACAGAGCCAGGAAGCACCGGGAGCGGGCCCCCACCATAGAAAGGGGCCAGCCAACCGGCCACGCATAGTCCCAGACCCATCATCAAGGACATCCACCTAGTCCCCACCCCAGAAGAAATATTACACCCACCCCTCATACTAACATCTCTCAGAACACATAGCACACTAGACACCCAGGCTGGTTCAACCTGCCCCCTTCCATGGGCCACTAGTCACGCCCCCAGACACCCAACCCCACAAACCCCAAACCCACCAGTGATTCGAGGGCCCCCCGCCGTTGCCAGTTGAAACTCTACAGTGCAACGATGAAACCATTTCTAAGCAAGCTCCACAAGCTCAGACGTTTGCACTGGGCCAGGGGTCATTTAAAATGGAGTGTGGCAAAATGGAAGACAGTTCTGTGGTCAGATGAGTCATGACTTTATGGAACACTGGGACACCATGCCATCCGGACCAGAGAGGACAAGGATAGCCCAAGTTGTTATCAACGCTCCGTTCAGAAGCCTGCATCACTGATGGTTGCATGAGTGCTTGTGGCATGGGCAGCTTGCATGTCTGGAAAGGCACCATTAATGCAGAGAACTATGTTCAGGTTCTAGAACAACATATGCTCCCATCTAGACGTCATCTTTTTCAGGGAAGACCCTGCATTTTTCAACAAGATACCGTAATGCCAGACCACATTCTGCAGCAATCACAACATCATGGCTGCATAGGAGAAGGATCTGGGTACTGAAATGGACAGCCTGCAGTCCAGATCTTTCATCTATAGAGAACATTTGGCGCATCATGAAGAGGAAGGTATAACAAAGAAGGCCCAAGACGGTTGAACAGTTAAGAGGCCTGTATTACACATGAATGGGAGAGCATTCCTATTTCTAAACTTGAGAAACTGGTCTCCTGTGTGCAGCCTCCTCTGGTCGGACTCACTCTGTCGCAGCCCGTCCTCCTGCTTTCTGGAGGTATGAACTACTGTTAGCTCAGTGTTTGTTAACAAAATAGGTCAAGAACCACAGGACAGATTTTGATCAAACTTACAGAAAGTAATCACTAGATGGACATTTACAAACTGTTAGCTGTATGAGATGTTTGAGATAAAATTTGATGTTTTATAACCGTAGATGGGTTAGCGTTAGCTCTGTGTTGTAACAGGTACTATTTTGCAAAATAGCTCATGAACCACAGGGCAGATTTTCATTAAACTTACAGAAAGTAATTACTGGGTGGACATTTACAAACTGTTAGCTGTAGGAGATTTTTGAGCTATAATTTGATGTTTTATAACCGTAGATGGGTTAGCGTTAGATCCGTGTTGTAACGGGTACTATTTTGCAAAATAGCTCATGAACCACACGGCAGATTTTTATTAAACTTACAGAAAATAATTACTGGGTGGGCATTTACAAACTGTTAGCTGTAGGAGATTTTTGAGATAAAATTTGATGTTTTATAACCGTAGATGCGTTAACGTTAGTTCTGTGTTGTAACGGGTACTATTTTGCAAAATAGTTCAAGAACCACACGACAGATTTTGATCAAATTTACTTAAAGTAATTACAGGTAGTCCCCGATTTACGAGCGAGATCCGTTACAACGAGGCGCTCGTAAACCGGAAATCTCGTAATTTGGAACGGTTGCCATGTCTCTCGTAAGTCCGAAATTTCGCTCGTAAATTGGAACGGTTTCGCTAGCGCGACTACAAACACTCTATTTTCATCAAAAAACTGCTTATGAGTGCATAAAAATGATCGGAAACGTGTGTCCATATGTTTATCTAACTAACTGTGGTGAAAAAACACATGAAAACTCAGTATTTTTTGCGTTTTTTCCAAAAATTCGCCAGCTCGTAAGTCTGGAACCTCGTAGATCAGAGCGCTCGTAATTCGGGGACTACCTGTACTAGATGGACATTTACAAACTGTTAGCTGTAGGAGATTGTTTTGCTAAAATTCGATGTTTTATAACCGTAGATGGGTTAGCGTTAGCTCCGTGTTGTAACGGGTACTATTTTGCAAAATACCTCATGAACCACATGGCAGATTTTCATTAAACTTACAGAAAGTAATTACTAGGTGGACATTTACAAACTGTTAGCTGTAGGAGATTTTTTAGCTAAAAGTCGATGTTTTAGCACCGTAGATTATTAGCGGTTAGCTCCGTGTTGTAACGGGTACTATTTTGCAAAATAGCTCATGAACCACACGGCAGATTTTCATTAAACTTACAGAAAGTAATTACCGGTACTGGGTGGACATTTACAAACTGTTAGCTGTAGGAGACTTTTGAGCTAAAATTCGATTTATTTATAATTTATTTTCATAGCTTGCGCAACCGTTTGGAAGTCGTCAAAGCGAAACAATTTAAATCCAACAGATTTGACCATTACGTGAATTTATTAAGGAACGGTTAAGCTTAGAAACACTTTTGCTATAATGTCAGCTAACAAATATATATTTTTAAGTGTTTATCTTGCTAAATTTTAAAGAAAATGCAGCGGTCCCACCCGCGCAGGTGCGCGTAGCGAAACTACTTTTTAAATCCAGCTTATTTGACAATTACGTGCATTTACTAAAGGTGCAGTCTGTAACTTTTCTAAAAATAAATTTTTTACATATTTCTTCACTCTGTCACTATCTCCTGACAGACTGATGTTAGACCAGGGGTGTCAAACTCATTTTGATCTGGGGGCCGCATACAGCTTAATCTGATCTCAAAGGGGCCAGACCAGTATACTCCTTCCAAAATTACATAGAACGAACAGTAAGTCTACTTTTTTCTTTGTATTAGTGCAAAGAAGAAATAAATTATAAAAATATTTACATTAAATTAATTGTCCTTTTACACTTTTACTCAGTTTAACATTTATTTAAGTGCATTACACATTAAAAAAACTGATCAGTGATTGCACGGTTTAAATGGTAAATGGAGCTTATTTATATAGCACTTTCCAGCCCCCTATGAGGGGCCCCAAAGCGCTTTACAATACCAACCATCCACCCATTCATACACACATTCATACACCGGTGTAGGAGTCCTGCTCTACACCCTGCCTCCCTCTCTCCTTCACACTCCTAATTGGCAGCAGCTGCTTCTAATCAAGCAACACCCAGGAGGAGTATAAGAAGACCCAAGAACCACTCTACAGGCGCTGGGACATTGCCTACTAACGGTAGTAGTGTTCTAGCCAGTTTTTATTGATATTAGTTGATTCTAAGATTGTGTTTTTCTCTGCGTCTCTTCAGAGTTCTTGGATTCATCGTGTTCCTGCCCTGCCTGAGTTCCACATGAGCTTCAACTCCTCCTGCCTCTCAATAAGCTGCTGCCTGCCTTCCACCACTTGCCTTTTCAAATGCTTGGATTACCTTGGATTACTGGAGAATTGGATCACCACATCAGCACTCTGTTTAAGACTTCTCATCGTAAGGATTACTTCAGTACAACAACTACAGTATTCATTCAACAACAGTCCATTAAACATCCCCTCCTCTCCTCAGGTGTTCCTGCCCCCCTCATGGATGTCATTCTTTATTCACTGACTGTAAATAAACACTGTAAATTATTCTCTGAGTTCTGGTTTCTGTTCGATTCTGGTCTTTCATTCTGGGTACACCCGCAACCGTAACAAGAATGTCCCAGCCAAAACAAGTACCTCAGAAAGACTCAGGGTCTGAACAGAACCAACTTACTCTCCAGACTGTGTTACTTAGAGTTGATAAGAACGATGCTACACTTAAGCGTCTGCTAAAACTACAACGGACTAACAGCTCTGATCTACAGGAACTGGGCAGCATGTTATCCTCAGTCAAACAGGAGATGACTCAACTCCTGCCACCTGCTGCTACATCCACACCAGAGGTTAGTTTTCCCACTAATAATCCTCCCAAAATAGAACAAGTTTTGAAACCAGCTGAATTTTTTTGTGGAAAGCCTGAACTATGTGGAGGCTTCATACTTCAGTGTGAACTAACATTTCAGCAGGCACCTAGCCTTTATGCTTCTGATGCTGCTAAGCTAGCCTTTTTTATCACCCAGCTAAAGGGGGACGCACTACGTTGGACTCAAGCTCATTTATCCTCTCATCCTGTCGGTACCTTAACTTTCTCCTCTTTTCTTGAAGAGTTTATTTGTGTATTTGATCAACCCCTCCAACAAGCAGAAGCCGTAAAACGTCTACTCACCCTTCGTCAAGGCAGACTCTCAGTTACGGCTCATGCACTGGAGTTCAGAATCACAGCCGCCCGAACCGGATGGGATGAGGTCGCACTCAGAGGTACCTTCCTACACTCACTTTCCAACTCCATAAGAGACCGTTTGGCATCACAAAAAGAACCACAAAGTTTAGATGAATTAATTCGTTTGGCTACACGGATCGATAATCAGCTACAAGAACGAGAGTGGGAGAGAGACTACGACTCCCAGAATGCATCTACTTCCGGTTTCTCTTCTACGTCAAGACGTCGACCCATTTTTACCAGTGAGGACTACGTTTCCCAGAGTTCCACTGTCTCTGGGTCTCACTGCTCTAACCAAAACAAACAAGAGATACTAGTGAGAAATTCTTCTTCCTCTCCTAACTCTCGCCTGGAACTCAAGACTACTATCATTTGTGATCAGGAATATAAAACGGTTGATGCTTTAGTAGACTCTGGGGCTGAACAGAATCTCATTAGTCAAGACTTGGTTGAACTTTTATCCATTCCAACACAATCTCTTCCTACTCCACTAACAATGTCTGGTTTAACAGGTCAAAGGTTTGCTTCTGTTCATATGAAAACATTACCTATACATCTTATGATCTCTGGAAATCACCATGAGCACAGTGAATTTTTTGTATTTGAATCACCTGTTGCACAACTTGTCCTGGGTTTTCCTTGGCTCAACGAACACAATCCTGTAATAAATTGGAGATTTAAAAGAATTGAACAATGGAGTCCACACTGCTTAATGAACTGTCTAAGAACTGCCGTCCCCTCCACTATTAGTCACTCTGAAATTTCCGATCCTGTCGATCTGTCTAAAATCCCTGCTGTTTACCATGACCTCGCTCCTGTTTTTAGTAAACAAAAAGCTCTGTCATTACCTGCACACCGTCCTTATGACTGTTCAATTGATTTATTGCCAGGGGCCCCTCTTCCTTCCAGCCGCCTTTACAAATTATCTGGTCCAGAGTATGACTCTATGAAAGAGTATATTTCTGAATCCTTAAACTCTGGTATAATTCGCCCCTCTACTTCTCCTGTTGGGGCAGGGTTTTTCTTCGTGGCTAAAAAAGACAAGACTCTACGCCCTTGCATAGATTATAGGGGATTAAATGAAATTACTGTCAAGAACAAATATCCCTTACCACTGATAGATTCTATCCACGAACAATTACACTCAGCCAAAGTATTCTCAAAATTGGATCTCCGTAACGCCTACCACCTCGTTCGAATTAAGGAAGGTGATGAATGGAAGACGGCTTTCAAGACTCCCCTGGGCCACTTTGAATACCTAGTTATGCCTTTTGGTCTCTCCAATGCCCCAGCAGTATTCCAGACATTGGTCAATGACATTTTAAGAGATTTCTTGAATATTTTTGTGTTTGTGTACCTAGATGACATACTGATCTACTCCCAAGATGAAGAGCAACACATTCACCATGTCAGGACCGTTCTTCAACGATTATATGAGAATCAGCTTTATGTAAAAGCTGAGAAATGTGACTTTCATGTTCAATCAGTCTCCTTTTTGGGTTTTATTTTTGAAGGAGGACAGTATCGCACGGATCCCGACAAGATTAAGGCAGTGGTGGAATGGCCAACACCGGAGACACGTAAGCAGCTGCAGAGATTTCTGGGTTTTGCTAATTTTTACCGTAGGTTCATCAAGAACTACAGCAGGATCGCTGCCCCTCTTACCCAGCTGACTTCCACTCTGCGGACTTTTAAGTGGACTCAGGGGGCAGAAGAGGCTTTTGGTGAGCTTAAAAGACTTTTTTCATCTGCTCCTATTCTTTGCCACCCTGACCCTAAGAGACAATTTATTCTGGAGGTTGATGCCTCAGACACTGGTGTGGGAGCTGTCTTATCTCAAAGATCACCTATGGACAACAAAGTCCATCCCTGTGCGTTCTTTTCTCGACGCCTTTCTTCTGCAGAACAGAACTATGATGTTGGCAACCGCGAGCTTCTCGCAGTCAAGTTGGCTTTAGAGGAATGGCGACACTGGCTAGAGGGCACTGACGTACCATTTCTCATCTGGACCGACCACAAGAACCTCACCTATCTCCGAGAGGCCAGGAGATTGAACCCCAGACAGGCTAGGTGGTCACTGTTCTTTACGAGGTTTAATTTTGTGTTGACTTTCAGACCTGGCTCCAAGAACGTGAAACCTGATGCCCTGTCCCGACAATTTGCACCACCAGAGGAGACGGGCCTTGAACCAAACATCCTACCCTCATCTTGTGTGGTCGGTTCCTTGACCTGGTCCATCGACAAAGACATTCTTGAGGCTCAGAAGACCGAACCTGACCCGGGGACAGGCCCTGCCGGCACTATGTTTGTACCCTCCAGTGTCAAGGCTAAGGTACTCCACTGGCTCCACACTCACAAGTTTTCATGCCATCCAGGAGTGGCACGCATGTTGGCTCTTACGAAGAGGCACTTCTGGTGGCCTTCCATGAATGTCGACATAAAGGACTA
>JBBPBX010030127.1:24140-35397 GCA_038048925.1 Garcialebias charrua
TATATATATATCGTTTATAGTTGTTGTTGGTTTTTTTGCCTCCAGGTTCAAATGGATGATGAAGGTGATACTGTGACCTACAGCACTGTGAAGGCTCCAGACACTGATCTGAACAGCCTCTACGCTTCAATCTCCAAGTGACCAAACAAACCAGACCCTGGTGTTCAGACCGTCAGGAAAGGTCTTACATGATAAATATGTTACAGTTGTGTTGCATTATAGGAAAGAACATGCAGGTCTTATAGAAAACAAGCTAAAAAAAACTACAATTTAACAACAGTGTAACTGTGGATGAGTGGTTAGAGCAGTTGTTCACCATTGAGAGAGTTGGGGGTTCGATTCCACCAGTATGCAGTGTTGAACTGTCCCCAGACAAAACACTGAAGCTCTATGTGACCCGTCTGTGTATGAATGTGATCTGGAGCATTGAGTCGTCTCTGTAGGATGGATCAGCTCATCTTTGTAGAGCTGCAGCAGAATTCTGTAAGAGCTTTGGAAGGTGCTACATACAGGTGCTCGTCATAAAATGATATCATGAAAAAGTTTAGTTATTTCTGTAATTCCATTCAAAAAGTGAAACTAGTATATTATATTCATTCATTACACACTGACTGATTATTTTAATGTTGATTATAACTGACAACTAATGAAAACCCCAAATTCAGTATATCAGAAAATTAGAATATTACTTAAGACCAATTGAAAAAAGGATTTTTAGAAATGTTGGCCAACATGAAAAGTATGAGCATGAAAAGTATGAACATGTACAGCATCAATACTTAGTTGTTGCTCCTTTCGCCTGGATTACTGCAGTAATGCAGCGTGACATGGAGTGGATCAGTCTGTGGAACTGCTCAGGTGTTCTGAGAGTCCATGTTGCTCTGATAGTGGCCTTCAGCTCTTCTGAGTTAATTGGGTCTGGTGTATCTCATCTTCCTCTTCACAACACCCAATAGATTTTCTATGGGGTTAAGGTCAGGTGAGTTTGCTGGTCAATTAAGAACTGGGATACCATGGTCCTTAAACCAGGTACTGGTATCTTTGTCACTGTGTGCAGGTGCCAAGTCCTGTTGGAAAATGAAATGTGCATCTCCATAAAGTTAGTCAGAAGCAGGAAGCAGGAAGTGATCTAAAACTTCCTGGTAGATGCTTCGTTGACCTTGGACCTCAGAAAACACAGTGGACCAACACCAGCAAATGACATGACCCCCCCCCACACACACACACACACACACCACCCACCCAAACCATCACCGACTGTGGAAACTTGACACTGGACCTCAAGCAATGTGGATTATGTATCTCTCCTCTCTTCCTCCAGACTCTGGGACCTTGATTTCTAAATGAAATGCAAAATGGACTTTCATCAGAGAACATCACTTTGGACCATTCAACAGCAGTTCCAGACGCTTCTGACTCTGTCTCTTGTTCAAGAGTGGCTTGACACAAAGAATGCGACAGCTGAAACTAGGGATGCACCGATCCACATTTCTCACTTCCGATCCGATACCGATACTTAAAAACTGGGTATCTACCGATACCGATACTTTTCCGATCCGATACTGTTCAGGTATATGAATCTGTATAATGAAATTTTTGTGCTGAGACTATAAAGTGATGTGTATTTTGGAATGTTTTCTATACTATAAAGACTATACTGTTAAAGTTTGTGAGTTTCCTGTTGTAAGGCTCAAGAGTGTCTTCATTGGTTTTAACTCACACAATGTTAAGACGGTAGTCACAGAATGTGATGGAACACAAGTGCTCTTTGAAGCTGGATCGGAAATATCGGCAGGTTGGATCCGATATCCGATACTTAAATTATGCTGGTATCGGATACCGATACCGATACTGGATCGGATCTGCCCCATCCCTAGCTGAAACCCATGTCCTGCATACGTCTGTGCGTGGTGGTTCTTGAAGCACTGACTCCAGCTGCAGTCCACACTTTGTGAATCTCCCCCACATTTTGGAATGGGTTTTGTTTCACCATCCTCTCAGGGTGTGGTTATCTCTATTGCTTGTACAATTTTTTTCTACCACATTGTTTCCTTCACTTCACCTCTCTATTCATGTTCTTGGACACAGAGCTCTGTGAACAGCCAGCCTCTTTAGCAATGACCCTTTGTGTCTTGTCCTCCTTGTGCAAGGTGTCAATGGTCGTCTTTTGGACAACTGTCAAGTCAGCAGTCTTCCCCATGATTGTGTAGCCTCCAGAACTAGACTGAGACCATTTAAAAGTCTTCGCAGGTGTTTTGAGTTGATGAGCTGATTAGAGTGTGGCACCAGGTGTCTTCAATATTGAACCTTTTCACAATATTCTAATTTTTTGAGATACTGAATTTGAAGTTTTCATTAGTTGTCAGTTATAATCATCAACATTAAAAGAAAAAATAATAAATGTTTCATATTGCTGCTGACAAAAATCTGTTTCACGTTGCTGTGTTCATTCGTGTTCATCTGCTCATACAAACTCATGTTCGTGCTTCTCTTAGGAATAATGTTATTCTATGATATTAGTGCTTAGTGTATTTTTAGTTTATATTTTTTGGTCATATCTTAGATCTTATTAATGTTTTTCTTTTACATTTTATTGTTGGATGTAACTGGGACTCTGTGTACATAATCTTTTTTCATCACTTGTACCACATGTGGTGCGAATGACAATAAAGAATCTCTGACTCTGACTCTCTGAAATAAACATTTGAAATATATCAGTCTGTGTGTAATGAATGGATATAATATACAAGTTTCACTTTTTAATTACTTAAATAAATCTACTTTTTCATGACATTCTAATTGTATAACCACCACCTGTAAGTACAGCCCATTTGCTTCTATTTTGTAGTTGAAGATATTTCTCTTTCCATCCTGGGAGCTTTTTCAATTCCAAACAGAAGAGTGGAGTTCCAAGCTGTTGCTTCTTTTCTACAGCTTCACATCCAGATTCATCTCTCTCCTCTCCCTCCTGACGCTTGTTAACGTTTAAATTGGCCTCCTCTGTTCAAGAGGACGAGGTCTCAGATTTGAGTTTTCTTAAACTTACATTACAAAGTATAAATTATAGATGTATGCATATAACAAATATAGGAAATGTAAAAACTAATATACAATTTTGTGACCATAAACATCTACTCATCTCAGCAGTAGGATTTTTTTCTTACTATAAAGTATAAATGTTAATGTTTTTGTATTAATGTTTCCAATAATTCATTAATTTTTAGCACACAATGTGACCAGCCCTTTGGGCCTGATACCTCTAATTCATACTTCCATACATGTGACAAAACATCTGTGTGCGAGCCAGGCAACACAGTCCAACGTTCCTCGCTGCTCCGAACAACATACACATCTACAATAAACATAAAAATATGTGAATTAAACTGAGGAGGTGGTCTCAGGTTCCATTTAAATGTGCAGCCTTGACTCTTCTCTCCACATCATCCACATCTCAAAATGTGACCCACACAGCTCGTTAAGAACCAATCAACAAGTTTCAACAACCCAAATGACTCACAGGACAGAGGAAGGGTCAGTGACCCGTCCTGGTATTTTGATCGTTCTAATGACTTATAGTCCCGGACCTCCTCACACACAATCAGAACAGAACAACCCTTTTGGAAGAAAGGTGAAATATCTTCAAGAGTCAAGTGAAGTTCAGTTGTTGTTTTTATTAAACCATTTAGGATTCTGTATTCAATCTGTACTGTATCTAAACTAAGCTTGGTTTTATCAGTATTATTGCTTGATCTGTACTTTGAACACTTTTAACTCAGCACGCAGAGAAAATGAATGTAAGAGAAAGGAGAAGAGCTGTGAAATGAGGAAGTCTAAAAACTTATGATGAAACTTCTCATTATGTGGAAGTTGTTAAGACAGAGAAAATGTGTTAGTTGTGAAAATAGTTGTGAAAATACTGATCTTACAAGCAATTCAGATCAGAAGGACTCATACGTGTGTCTGCTCTTTGTGGACTTCACATCTGCCTTCAACACCATGATCCCCCAAACTCTGATAGACAAACTATCCACACTTGGACTAAGCCCCTCCATCTGTAACTGGGTACTAGACTTCTTAACAAACAGACCACAGTCCGTGAAGATCCACAACTTCTCCTCCTCCACCATCACCCTCAGCACTGGCTCTCCTCAAGGATGTGTGCTGAGCCCTCTTCTGTTCACTCTGCTCACATATGATTGTACAGCCACACATCCAGGCTGTCATATTGTTAAGTTTGCAGATGATACAGCTGTGGTGGGATGCATCACAGATAATGATGAATCCAGCTACAGACAGGAGGTGGAACATCTGGAGAGCTGGTGCAAAGAGAACAACCTTCACATGAATGTGAAGAAGACGAAGGAGATGATTGTGGACTTCAGAAGGAACAAACACACCCACACCCCACTGTATATAGGTGGATCTGCGGTGGAGGTGGTCTCCAGCTACAAGTACCTGGGTGTACACTTGAATGATAACCTCAGCTGGAGCAATAACACCACCAGCCTGATCAAGAAAGGACATCAAAGACTCTACTTCCTCAGACGGCTGAGACGAGCTGGTCTGAGAAGCTCAGTCCTCACCTCGTTCTACAGGTGTGCAGTGGAGAGCGTCCTGTGCTCCAGCATCAACGTGTGGCATGGAGGCTGCACAGTTGCAGAGAGGAAAGCTCTACAGAGAGTGGTGAAGGCTGCACAGAAGTCTGTGGGAGTCAGTCTCCCCACCATCACAGACATTTACACCTCCAGATGCAGAAAAAGAGCCACCTGCATCATGAAAGACCTCACTCACCCAGCACACTCACTCTTTGCACCACTCCCCTCGGGACGGAGGTTGAGGAGCATCAAATGTAGAACCACTAGACTGAGGAACAGCTTCTACCCTGAGGCTGTCAGACTCATGAATAAATAAATAATAAGAATAAACACTGCAAAATGTCACATCATGTTGATACTGATCTGTTTCTTGTTGCTGCGTTCATCTGTGACCATCTGCTCATGTTCGTGCTGCTGTTTATAATGATGTTTTTCTACTACATTAGGGCTTAGTGTATTACTAGCTGATGTCTCTCTTAGTTAATCCTAGATGTTATTATTGTTTTTCTCTTGCATTTGTTGTTGGATGTAACTGGGACCCTGTGTACATAATCTCGTTTTCAACACATGTACTACATGCGGTGCAAATGACAATAAATTCTCTCTCTCTCTGACTCTCAATTCTTTTTTTAAATCAAGTGTTTAGAGAAGTGTGTTTGTGAGAAAAAGAAAGAAAAATGCATTTAAAGAAGCAAATAAATGAAGGCTTGCCGGAAATTCAAGATGGCAGACTCGACTTACCCAGCTGTGCCGCATCACCCATCAATCGTCCATCCTCACATAAGGCAGTCTTTTCCTCAGCCCTTCCTGTTTGCCAGCTTACTGCATCCCTCCACCTCCCCATCTCCACCCATGGTTTCAAGATCCTCAGTTCTCCCCTTTCTTCATCCCGACTCCGCCACCAGGTTCGGGTTCGGGTCCCGGGTGGGGGGGATATGGGGGGGATATATCCATAAACTATCTCCCTATGCCAGACATTCAAGCTCTCAGCTGTCCGGCATGCATGCCCTCCGCCGGGGCCCAAGCACCAAAGAACTCTCATCAATAAAAACTTTTAATTGTATTCTTCTCTCTCTGTATAAGCCTCTCCAGATTGAATTCACATTAAGACATTTTTTTCTGTTGATTATTTTATTATGAGGGTTTAATTGTTGCAATCTATAAAAACTGCTTCAGATGTTTTTAAATTATATTTCAACCTGGAGAGACTCGCATAAAGAGAGAGAAGAATACAATTAAAAGGTTTTATTTATGAAGGTTCTTTGGCGCTCGGGCCCCGGCGGAGGACATGCATGCCAGACCGCTGAGAGCTTGAATGTCCGGCATAGGGAGATAGATTATGGAAATCCAGCTGCGTCCAGTCCGACCTGCTGTCTGACCATCTCGTAGGAGGGACAGGCTGAGAGCGGCTGACCAAAATGGTAAATGGAGGTGTTGGGGGCACATCCTGCTCGCTCCTCTGATGAGCGGTGTCTTTGCAGCTTTCTTCAAACCTGCAGAAGAAATTATTAAGCTGATTTGGCAACTCTGCTCCTCTAATTTCAGGCAAATATTGATTTGATGTTCTTTTACCCTTGTGTGGAATGTTAGTCATAGTCTTTACTCCCTGCCATGCCTGTCTACAGTTTCCAGATGCCAGAGAGGCCTCTATTTTCTCTTTGTATTTGTGTTTATCAAGTTGTATCTGCCTTTTTATTAGTCTTTGCAGGGCCCTTTGAGTTGTTTCAACCTGATTGTTATAAGCGTTTCTCCTCTTGACCAGAAGGTCTTTTAGTATATTTGATATCCAGGGCTTGTCGTTTGGGTATCCTTTGAAACATTAGGGGGGATCACAGAAGTTAATCTAGTCTGACACTGCTGTAACCTGATCATCAATATTGGGGGAACTAAGAACTTCCCATGTTGTGCAGTCAAAACATCCTTGCAGGGCCATTATGCTATCGTTGTTCCACACCTTGACAGTTTTGACCTGAGGTTTCTCTCTCTGTACTAGCCTCCTATATACTGGGCGCAGATCCACTACATCATGATCTGATGCCCCCAGTGGTGGAAGCAGGGATACAGAGAAGGCATTTCTGATATTTCCAAAACACAAGTCAAGAGTCTTGTTCTTCCTAGTTGGACATTCAATATAGTGATAATAGGTGCAAAGAGATTTTTTTAGCAGGACAGTTATTGAAGTCGCCCAGAAAAAACATAGGTGCATCTGGGGAGAGGGATTCAAGTTCCTGTGACAAGTTATATAAAACTTCAGTTGCTTTGCTGAAGTTAGCTTTTGGGTGAATGTATACCACAGTGATAAATATTTGTGGAAACTCTCTGGATAGGTACAAAGGCCGGACAGAGACACACAGGAGCTCAATGTCGGGGGTGCACTTGTGTTCTCTCACCACGACCGCCCGGCACCACTCGTCTCTGATCAGCAGACAAACTCCGTCCCCGCGAGCCTTCCCAGTGACTTCAAATTGGGGTTTTGTTAGGCGGCTACACAAGGCCAAAATCACAGAACCCCACCAACTCTAGGCCCTGATCGAACCCACAAGGATTTGTGGAACTGGCATGTTCCAGCTATAAATTATGGGTAGTTTTCCAATGGGCGAAGAGAGTGCTCATCAAGCGAGCACTTTTTGTCTCCTGAAGAACCGCTGGTCTCTGATCCCCCTCACTGTCCTGTAAACACAAACCTTTCTACACCTGGTCCTTGATTCATTTCAGTCTCAGTGCTCCAAACTGTGGGTTCAAAGCAAAACGTCCATCCATCAGTTATCTTTATCCATTTCTTCAATTTTCAGCTTGGAGGGGGTCACTGGTGCCAATGTACAGCGATCATTGTGTGAGAGGAGGGGGACACCCTGGACAGGTCTCCAGTCCATCACAGGAACACATAGAGACAAACGAGACAAACAACCATTCTCTCTCACTCTCTCAACTACGGACAATTTACAGTTAGCATCAGTCTAATGTGTATGTTTTTGGTCTGTGGGAGGAAACTGGAGTACCCAGAGAAAACCCACACATGCACAGAGAGAACGGGTCCCGAGACTGGATTTGAACCAGCAACCTTCTCATGTGCAAACAGCACATCTGTTTACAGTCAGGAAGTTTTTACAGGAACTCCTGTATCTCAGTGAAATATTTACTCGTCTTGTCCACTTGGAGGCAGAGGACTTTCTTTTTTCCTGGTTTTGTCTTGCAGGGTTTGAGCAGTGATGTACTTGCAAGGATTTTTATTTTCTTGGAACAAATCTCTCTGATTCAAACAGTTTATGCTTAAAATAAATTTTAAAAAAAAATGTCCTAAGAAGCATGAAGTAATTGTGAGTAATGTCAGCAAATTGGCAAATAACAGGAACTGGGCGTCTTCCTGGTAAAAACAGTTTTACAGTTAGGAAGTAAAGAGACAGGAAGTAAAGAGACAAGAGACGCAGAGAGGAGCGATGGTGGCATCACGGAGGATTAAACTGTTTCTGTTTTTCTTCCTGTATGAAGGTAAGAAGATATAAAACAGTTTTTAATAACTTGTATTGTTTGTTCAACACATCATGTCAGTTTTATAAAAGCACTGAGTTGAGTTTACAGTCAGAGTTAAACAGCTGACATCTGCAGCTGTAACTTTTCAGACCAACATCTGAATTAATTTTAATAATATCATTTTATTTAGTCATATTTTCAGGAGCTGTAAGACAAACTGTCAGAGAAGGAGGTGACGTCACTTTGTCCTGTGAAAATGTGATTGGAGGTCAGAAGAACTGTGGATCCACCACCTGGAACTACAGTAAAGCACAACAGAGTGAAGATCTGGTTGTTCTTGGGAGGATTACAGATCTCAGAGCAGACAGACTGAGTCTTACAGCAAACTGTTCTCTGGTTATCAAGAAGGTCACAGAGGAGGATGTTGGTCGTTACAACTGCAGACAGTTTGTATCAGGCCAACAATCAGGTGAAGATGCTGTGGTCCAGCTTTCTGTTGTTTATTGTGAGTATTTTTTATAATATTTTCAAATTAAAGTGATCCCTAAATCAGCAGATTGACAGTACAGTAATTATATTTAAATTAAATAATCAGTGTTTCTCCTCCATCCTCAGTAACAGAAGAGAAGAACCAGAACGAGGTGAAATTTTACTGCATTGTGAGAAGAGAGGGACTGTGTCTACACAACACGAGGTGGTTGTTTCCTGGTAGTGATGAGAAAGAACATCCAGATGTAGAAACATATCCAGGTGACTGCTATGCTATTGTGAGCTTTCCTTCAAACCACTTTATTTATGAATCAAAGAACTTTTTCAAGTGTGAAGTAAAGACAGGTGAGAGCAACGTGCAGCTTTTTACCTTCAGCTCTCATCCTTCAGGTGAGAAATAATCACATGTTTAACATTTATACCTGTTAAATATACCTGATCATAAAAACAATTATTTTTTCTTTGTTTAGAGGAAGACACAACAAAGAAACCATCAAAACCAACATCAGTCACAGAAACACCAGGAGGAGACGACAAACAGATATCACGTACAAAGTTTGATCTAAACTCTGCAGGAAATCAAACTCGTCACATGTTTTATGATTTCTATTTACACTTAATGTTTTCTGAAGCTTTTAAATGAATTAATAAATGAATTAAATAAAATATTAAATAAAGCCTCAATAAACACTTATGATCAATAATCCAGGTGAATAATGCAGAATACCATCATGATTTATGATCAATAATCCAGGTGAATAATGCAGAATTATAAACGCTTCTTTCATAACTTCTGCATCACTGAAAGACTTCTTATGTTGAGCCAGGATGCGGTTAACACGGTAGGAGGCGATCGTAGCAGTTTACCTTTTGTGCTGGGCCGAGTGAAGATCGATTGCTGGGCTGCAAGATTGTTTTAGCTCCCGCACTTTGAGTCCGTAAAGAACTTTTAGGAGGGAAGTCACCGTTTGTGCGTCATCTTGAAATGCCGCTCCAAGTTACACTTTTTGGGTAAGGCAACGCTCGAATTACAGATGAGGCAAATAGACTTCGAATTAGAATAAACAAAAAAATACTCCTCCTCCCACTCTGTGTGAAAATAATAAGTTTTCGTTTGCTTGTTCGCTAGTTTTGCATCCATGTTTACTGCGTACTGACATTCACTCCACAGCGCTCTCACGCACCGATAGCTCCACTGCTGTCTTAAAGTCTCGTGAGTCACCGCACCCAAAACTCGCGAGACTATGTCTGTGAGAATACAAGATGGGGAGGGCTGAGGAAAGCGTTGCTGCGCATTGGAATATCGTCACTCCTCCCACTCCCCACCTCCACCACTTCTGCTTGAGTTAGAATGAAGCTGAGCAGCAGACATGTCACCTCCACCACTTCTGCTGGAGTTAGAATGAAGCTTAGCAGCGGACATTTCACCTTGTTAACAGCTGAGAGCCGGCTGCCGGTGTTCTGTGGCTTGCGGGCCGGCTCTAATAGTTATTAAATATCATCCAGGGGGCCATAAATAATTGCTTTGCGGGCCGGATCTGGCCCGCGGGCCGCCACTTTGACATATGTGCTCTACAGTCTTTAACTGAAGTTGACTTTGAAACTCCCCAAATGGAAGAATCAACATGTCTTTACCTACAGAACAGACATGTAGTTGTTGTTTTTTAACATTAAAGGGGACCACACATGCAAAATTCACTTTTTAATGTTTTTTTTTACTCAACTTTGGGTATGCACTTCATAAAAAAACAGTCCTAAGGCCAAAGAAATGCACCCAGTGGTTTATTTACTCTAAGTAGATTTATTTGTCTGTGATACAAACGGTTCGTTCCTCACTTCCTGCGGTTTGTGACGTCACAAACCGCAGCCAACCGCAGCCACAACCCACCACAACCTGAGTCCAGCCCCTCACCTAGCAACCCCTGGTTAGGCTCAACCCACTTCTGTATTAAACACATGACTGTTGTTTTTCATGATTTCATCTCATCTTTTGTTTATATGTTCTTAATTTCATGTGTACAGCACTTTGTTGCAGCTGTGGTTTTTTTAAATGGCTTTATAAATAAAGTATAATTGTTATTTTTATGTTTTAGTTCAATTTTTAGTGTATTTGCGATCGCTCCCAACGCGCAGCCGGCAAAAATTAAACGAGCGGACCCCCGGCGTAGGGACCGGCGGCAACGGGACACTGCTTCTGGCGTGATGGAGCGGAGCTTCAACTGTACAGCCTCATTGCAGCGTCCCAGCAGCGAGGACCTTCTCCTTACAGATTAATTTACGGGAGACACTTGGTGAACTTTGTGTTGTCTTGACTGGAACAGCGATAACTCCCAAAATCGCCGCGTGCAACGAGCGGAGCTGGCGAACACCGGAAGAGGAACAAGCTAACATTAGCATCGGATTCGGGTGGTCTCATGCTAAAAGGAGCAGCAAATTGCGGCGCGCTCAGACGGGTTTCGGTAAGTTATCTTAAGCTAACACTAACAGTAAGTCAAATGAGTAATAAAAAAGAGCTAATTTTAAAACAACAACACATTACAGATACTGGCTGTTACAGAGGGCGTAAACAGATCTTTGAAGGGCGTGGACTTCAGAACTTGTATCAGAAACCGGTCGTTCAAAACGAAAGTTAAAAATGGCAGAATTAAAAAGGGTATAATTAATTATCTAAGAATTATTTTGTGTATTAAAATGAATTAATA
>JBBPBX010030128.1:0-21361 GCA_038048925.1 Garcialebias charrua
GATGAAAGATTTTGCATATAAAATTATAAAATTGAGTATGTGTTCAAATTTATGATTTTTGGAGTTATGTTTTGGAGATTTAATGAACATGCAATTTTAGTCGATAGAAAGATGTAAGATTCAAGGTCAGTCCAAATTTTTTTGGATATGTCACAACAAAAAATAAATGTAGTGTCATTTCTAAGTTTGATTTACAAAAAGTACAAGAGTCATTAATATCTGTGAATTTAGCAATGATACAGTTTACGGGATATATATTATGTAAAAATTTAAAGTACTTCTTTGGCTTTGTTAGAAATACAGAATTTATGGGGTAAGAGCCAGGCCCTTCTACACTTTATGTCATTAATTTGAGCTCTCCAATAAAATTTACCTCTGGGTACCACACATTTTTTCTTATGAAAGCACTGGCGTATGTGTCTATTGTTACATTTTTTTATCTGTTTGTTTAATTCCTTCCAGTGAGAGCGTGGGTAGAGTTTTCGTAAATTCACTGTAACACATGTGACTTTTAACAAGTTGAATGAACTTTTTGGGAATAGCTTTGGTTATCATATTATATTCTCTGAAAGGAATAGGAAAACCATGGACATAAAGTTATCATGAGATGACACATTGCCAGTACTGTATTATCAAAACGATTAAGGATGTGGTTGATGTCTTTATTGAACCAGTTAATAAAAAAAAGTATTTGTTCCTAATCAGAATGTTGCAGTTGTTCCAGAGGAGAGCTTTGTGGGATGAAAAATTGTGGACAAAAGCCAGTTTCCAAGCTAGAAGAGCCTGCTGATGAAATGTGGACAATTTGATGGGTAATTTGTTGGGTAAAAAAATCACATTTCAAAAGGAAAGACAGACCTCCTATTCGGTTAAATATATGGTTTGGTATGAAGAACCACAAAAGAGTCGGAATTTAAAAGGCTTTTTTTTTACCAGTTAACCTTGAAGGTGTTGATGGTGTCAAAATAATCTAGTATTTCAAGACCACCCTCTGCTTTACTGTTTGAGAGAACCACTTTCTTAAGTTTGTGTGATTTATTCTTCCAAATGAAGGCCCTGTTTACACGGATACTGTGTGGGGGAAACGTAACTTTTGGGCATGTTAATTAGTTTAAAAGTTTTGCGTTGACACGGATCTGACATGGATCTGCTCGAATCTCCCCCCTCCCTCATGCCCCCCCGCTTACACCCACTGCGCATGCGTCCTGCTGAACCTTCACCCACTGCGCATGTGTGCTGCGTCACTCTGCTGGCAGTCTGCTAGTTTCTTTTGTGCTAAAAGCTGAGCTAACAACAACAAGTTAAAGCTGGATTTTGGATAAGAGTCGACACTATTTGACACCAAGCGGCCGGGACCTCTTCATCTAACAAGCTGCACCAGTTGCTGACTGTGGACCAGAACCGAGTCGATGAGGATGAAGTCTGACTTTACTCCGTGATAAACAGCTGACTTACAGCAGGTAAATCAACGTTCTTAATATAATGTTTGCTTGTGTTTACTTTGATCACACAACAACGGAGTTTTTATTTATTTATTTATTTATTTCTGCCAGGTGGAGAAGCTGTCGTTCCAAACAGGCAGACGGTTCGGCGGTTCTGATGGGTCCAGATGAACACACAGCAAGAGTCCAGTTCATTAACGTAGTTACAGTTCGGTTCACGTGTTTTTAATAGTGTTCAGTTTAATTCTCAGTGTTTGCGTTGTAAAATTTGTGGTGCTGAATAAATAAATAAAAAATAAAAAATAAACCTGGTGTCTTCATTTTCACAGCACGTTACGCACTGTTTAAAAAATGTAACGAGTCCAGATAGATACTGTACAGTTCAGATAAATTTAAACATCTCCCACGCCAACATAAATACTGTTTATTATTGTTAAACTGTTATATTGAGCAGCGTGACACGTGAAATGTTACGCCAAAAATACACTACACGCGGCTCCGCTCCGCCCCGCTCCGCAGGTCGCAGCTGAGCGAGTCCAATTTCCATTACCTGCGCTCAGCTCAGGTCCGAGTAGATGCGCTGCTCCGAGACGCATGCGCGGGAATTGCGAGATCGCGCGATAAATCAAGTGATAAATAAGTAAGTCAGAACAAAACAATTCACTCGGTGGAAGAAGGAGAACAACTGTAGATACTGCTGCCTTGATATTCTCTCGTAAATGAGCTACAGGACATGGTTTGAGCAACAGGAAGTGATGTATTACATTTCAGAATAAAATACTTTATTTATTTCTTGTATTTCTTTTTATTTCTTGTATTGCGTTTGTAGGCGTAGTCATAAATGATAGTTTGACAGCATTTTTGTACAAATAAATCCGTATAGAGCTAGGATTAGTCCGCCCGTGGTGATTTTATTTTGTAAATACGGAAGTTGTGCTCGTTCCTTTTCCTGTTGGTGCGACGTAATCTTCAAAAGTTGACTCCGGCACAGCTCCGGCATCCGGCAGAAATAGAAAAATTTCTAATTTTGACGGACTGCCGTCCGCTCTCCGCTGCTCACCGCCGCCGTGCGGAGCCAGTGTAAACTCTGTCATTGATTATAATGGGTGCGTATTTGCTGCGGAGGTCGGACCGGAGCGGGGCGGAGCTGCAACGCGCGTAGTGTATTTTTGGCGTCAGCCTGCCCCGCGCGTGCGGGCTGCGCGCATGTGGTTGACACAAAAGATCAGCAGGAGATGTTTATATTATCAGCGGGGGTGCAGCGAAAAAGTTCCACTTTGGGAGCAGGCTCAGAAAACTATCGGGCCAGCAGTGTCGTGTAGGCGATAAGCAAAGTCGCAAAGAGAAAGTAGTGGTTACACTCAAAATACGCGCCGTGTAAACTGGCCCGAAGTTTTAAAAAACTTTGTTGACTTCTCTATCTGTTGAATCATTGACAAAAAGAGAAAAGGACGGATATACAAAATGAGATAAGCCTTCCGCTTTGGAGAGAACTCTGCCAAGGACAGACAAGTCTCTTTGAAGCCAGGAATTTAAAATGAATTTAGTTTTAGTTACCCACTGAGCAAGGAGACGTCTATACGACGTCTTTTTCAGGTCATTTCTGGACGTCGAAATCAGGTCCCTGGAAGGTCGAAAACGTTACGCCAGATGACGTCTTTTCCCCGACGTCTAAAAGACGTCTTTTTTCCGACGTCCAACAGACGTCTATATTCCTGACGTCTAAAAGGCGTCTACATTAGACGTCTATATTCCTGACGTCTAAAAGGCGTCTACATTAGACGTCTATCTGACGTCAATAACTTACTGTATTTAGCTTATTCTAATTAGGCTATTATATTTAACTTATTTTAGTCACTTTACATGCTGCTTGTCAAAATCATGCTATGCATATAAAAAGTATAATGAATCTACTTTAAAATTGCGTTGAGGCAAACAAATCTAGGGAAATACATTTGACCATCCGCATCCGCAGCTTTAAAATCCTACAAACAGTTGGATTAAGTTTTACAAATCACTCCATAAATTTTACCTTTATCCTGTTTATTTGACACAATTTAAAGGAACAGCATAACACATAAAATTGAGAATTCCACCTTTGGTAACTTAAAAAAAAAGCTTTACATTACGGAACTTATCAACTGGTGGCAACACAAAATACACAAACAAATCTATAAAAGTACACAGCTCACTTGGGTCTGTACTTCACATAATTTTTTTTTTTAAATGCCTTCATTCTTTGGCCGTACTTCACATATTTTTTTTTTTTAAATGCCTTCATTCTTTGGCCGTACTTAACATAAACAATAAAAAAAATTTAACATGCCTTCATTTTTGGTCTGTACTTAATTTTTTTTTTAACATGCCTTCATTTTTCTTTTTGATATAGCAGGCAGTAACAAGAGAAATAAAAAAGCTGTATAAAATTACAGTCCCCTCACCACAAAAATAATCTGTACAAAGTGTGCTGGTCATAATATTTTAAATAAGTTGTTTTATTTCAGGAATTCCATTCAAAAAGTGAAATATTCATTACACACAGACTGATATATTTCAAATGTTTATTTATTTTAATGTTGATGATTAAAACTGACAACCAATGACAACCCTAAATTCAGTATCTCAGAAAATTAGACTACTACTTGAGCTCAATAAAAATAAAGTATTTTTATAAATGTTGGCCAACTGAGATGTATGAACATGAAATGTACAATATGTACATCTTTCAATAGTTGGGGCTAAGGACCATGCTACCATGTTAATACTTTTCAGTTGGCCAACATCTATAAAAATCATTTTTTAATTGATCTCAAGTAATGTAATTTACTGATAATGAATTTGGAGTTTTCATTAGTTGTCAGTTATAATCATCAGCATTAAGATTATTTTTAAATATATCAGTCTGTGTGAATGAATATACAGTAATACTGTATAGAAGTTTTACTTTTTGAATGGAATTACTGAAATAAATAACTTTTTCACAATATTCTAATTTTATGCCCAGCACCGATTTGCATCCCCCCCCCCAAAAAAAGTGTTCCTCAGTTCTGTGTGAGCCCGTATCCTCCACTTCTATGTGGCACGTTTTAAATGTCCTGTGTGACCCTATGTCCTCCACCTCTTTGGGGTGCATTAAATGTCCAGTGTCCACTTCTTTGTGGTGCATTAAATGTCCAGTGTCCACTTCTTCGTGGTGCATTAAATGTCCAGTGTCCACTTCTTCGTGGTGCATTAAATGTACAGTGTGAAAGCCCCACCTCCACTTCTTTGTGGCACATTTTTTCATTCAACCTTTATTTATACAGGCTAGCCTCGTTGAGCCACGGGGACTCATTTACAAGAGAGACCTGTCTCACTCACACCCAAGGTCATAGAGTCCCCATCAGTCTAACATGCATGTTTTTGGACTGTTGGAGGAAACTGGAGCCCCCGGAGAAAACCCACGCATGCACGGAGAGAACATGCAAACTTCACCCAGAAAGGCCCCCGGACCGGGATTTGAACCGGGGACCTGCTCGCTGAGAGGCAGCAGCTCTACCAGTTGTGCCAGTTGTGTTAATTGTCCAGTGTGAGCCCATGTCCTCCTTTGCATGTTTTAAATGCTCTGCAGCATGAGTCCTTATAAAATCCTTTGTTGCTGCAGAATCTCCATTCATGATTCCATCTGCATTTGCAAAAAAACAAACAAAAACAAAAAGTAATTAGCAATATGCAAAGGCAATCTGGAAAATGCAGTGTCTTGCTGGGATCTCCCTGATTAATAAATAAATAAATAAAAACATCCATCCCAGCAAATGTTGATAGGTGGCTTTGAGTTTTTGCCAATCACTTAGAACACTAGTTAACACACTAACACACATTTTTATTTATTAACCTTTATTTAAGCAGGCAAATCCCATAGAGATCACAGATCTTTTTTTCAAGGGAGGCCTGGACCTGAAGGCAGAACATGCATGTTTTGGATCTGTTGCAGGAAACCGGAGTACTCGGATAAAACCCACGCAAGCACGAGAAGAACATGCAAACTCCACAGAAACACTCCAGGTCCAACCGGGGATTGAACCCAGGACCTTCTTGATGTGAGACAATAGTGCTAACCACTGAGACATCGTGCTGCCAAATTTGAGTCAGAGTCAGAGAGAATTTATTGTCATTTGCACCGCATGTAGTACATGTGTTGAAAACGAGATTATGTACACAGGGTCCCAGTTACATCCAACAACAAATGCAAGAGAAAAACAATAATAACATCTAGGATTAACTAAGAGAGACATCAGCTAGTAATACACTAAGCCCTAATGTAGTAGAAAAACATCATTATAAACAGCAGCACGAACATGAGTCATTATGAGCAGATGGTCACAGATGAACGCAGCAACAAGAAACAGATCAGCATCAGCATGATGTGACATTTTGCAGTGTTTATTCTTATTATTTATTTATTCATGAGTCTGACAGCCTCAGGGTAGAAGCTGTTCCTCAGTCTAGTGGTTCTACATTTGATGCTCCTCAACCTCCGTCCCGAGGGGAGTGGTGCAAAGAGTGAGTGTGCTGGGTGAGTGAGGTCTTTCATGATGCAGGTGGCTCTTTTTCTGCATCTGGAGGTGTAAATGTCTGTGATGGTGGGGAGACTGACTCCACAGACTTCTGTGCAGCCTTCACCACTCTCTGTAGAGCTTTCCTCTCTGCAACTGTGCAGCCTCCATGCCACACGTTGATGCTGGAGCACAGGATGCTCTCCACTGCACACCTGTAGAAGGAGGTGAGAACTGAGCTTCTCAGACCAGCTCGTCTCAGCCGTCTGAGGAAGTAGAGTCTCTGATGACCTTTCTTGATCAGGCTGGTGGTGTTGTTGCTCCAGCTGAGGTTATCATTCAAGTGTACACCCAAGTACTTGTAGCTGGAGACCACCTCCACCGCAGATCCACCTATTTTCAGTGGGGTGTGGGTGTGTTTGTTCCTTCTGAAGTCCACAATCATCTCCTTCGTCTTCTTCACATTCATGTGAAGGTTGTTCTCTTTGCACCAGCTCTCCAGATGTTCCACCTCCTGTCTGTAGCTGGACTCATCATTATCTGTGATGCATCCCACCACAGCTGTATCATCTGCAAACTTAACAATATGACAGCCTGGATGTGTGGCTGTACAATCATATGTGAGCAGAGTGAACAGAAGAGGGCTCAGCACACATCCTTGAGGAGAGCCAGTGCTGAGGGTGATGGTGGAGGAGGAGAAGTTGTGGATCTTCACGGACTGTGGTCTGTCTGTTAAGAAGTCTAGTACCCAGTTACAAATGGAGGGGCTTAGTCCAAGTGTGGATAGTTTGTCTATCAGAGTTTGGGGGATCATGGTGTTGAAGGCAGATGTGAAGTCCACAAAGAGCAGACGCACGTATGAGTCCTTCTGATCCAGGTGGGTGAGAGCAGTGTGGACCACAGAGGAGATGGCGTCCTCTGTTGATCGGTTCTCACGGTATGCATATTGATGAGGGTCCTCGCTGATGTTGACGGTTGTCTTGATGTGGGACATGACCAGTTTCTCAAAACATTTAGCGACTATCGGGGTGAGAGCCACCGGTCTATAGTCATTCAGACCAGTCACTGTGGAGCTTTTTGGGACTGGGATGATGGTGGCAGTCTTCAGGCAGGTGGGAACTGACTCCACATCAGCACATCAGTTAAAAAATTGCTGCAAAACGCACTCGAGTTGCCAAACATTTTCATATCTATGAGGTGCCATTAGCAAAGTTACAAAAATCAACAGCAATATTTTAGTTTAGAGAAAACATTTTTTTCCAGTCAAATTTTAACCATGTTATTAATACACGTCGTTCTAAATTAAATATTTAATTTGATAGCTAAATATTTAGTTTACAAAACTAAATACTGAACTTGCAAGTAAAATATTTAGTTCAGATGGTTAGTGGGTGGGTGAGCGTGTGTTGATACATACCTATCAAGAAAGTTGTAGACAAAGTCCTTGGTGTGCTTTCCTCCAATTCTGGAAATTTGCAGAACCTGTTGGAATAAATCCATGATATAGTTCACTGACACTTCCAAGTGTTTGGTTGTACGGTACTGCGTTATGCTCGGCTTTCCTCCAGACTTGTAAAACCTACCAGGGTAGCAAATTTGGAGTCACGAGGTGCTCCTCTCTCACAAAATCCTCCATGGTCTCTATCCTTTTTGGCACAGGGTGGGAGAGGGATGTAGGGCTAGGCGATCGCCGAGGTCAATGAAGAAGTTGAATACGCTGAAACACTGGGGGGAAAAATAAAACAAAAACACACATGTCTTGATTACAATCTCTCCAACAGCAAGGTGGCTGTGGTTGATCATTTTTTTCCAAGTGTCTCACTGCTAACTGTTCAATACTTACCATCCTGAGGCAATGGGAATGCCCATCTTCCAATTTCTGATCTGGAAGTGGCATCGGTTTTCCATGAAAAAAATAATAAAATAAATTTTATTTTGCAAGGCCTGATAAAATAAACAATGGTTTAAAGTGTAATGTATACCGGTACTCACTGGGCGTTGACAGGTCCTTGGGTTGAGGCGCTGCACTTGCTGAGGACAAAAACAAAAGATTATTCAGCGATGCAAAATAATTAAGATGAAGCAAAAAGGTGCATTACCTGTGAAATGTCCTCTAGGACCAACGCTCCACAAATTTATATTATTATATATATATATATATATATATATATATATATATATATATATAAAGAAAAAAACACAGTTGTTTATAAACACAACTGGAGCGACAGAGATATTAGTCAGAATGTAGTTTACAGTACAGTACAGTACTCATCTAATTTTGCCTAGTCAAAGTAAAATTAGATAGAAGGAGACATTTTAAAGCTTTTTTTTATTTCATATTTACTCATTCATTTGTAACTGAAAAGCTTTGGTCTGAATTCAGGTCATCTGGACAGTTTTTTTCCTTCTATTTTTTAATGCTGAAACGTTTCACCTTCCAGCTGACCCCCGCCCAGTGTACACACACAAAAGGAAGAAAAAAAAGACACGGCATATTACCTAGTCATTCAGGAACGCGATGGCGTTGTAACACGCGGAGGAAGTAAGCACTGTAGTGAATACAGTTTTCCAAAAATGCTGCCCAAAGCTGTACAACGCTGGCCGCTCAGCACATGCGTGTTAATGGAGACGCGTGCAGGCCTCGATCTCAAAGCAAAACAAAGAAACAAACAAAACTCGTAGCATACGGCTTATTTGGATAGAATTTATTTTCTAAACTGTACTGTTCGATTTTCCTTTACATCGTCTGCCGCAGTCGTAGACACAAGTTAGCTTACGTTAGCACAATGTAGCTTAGCTCTATGGCTTAGCTGTTAGCTACATGTACGTCGTGACCACAGAATTCAAGAGAACAAAGCTATAAAACAGAACCAATTACCTTCAACTTCTGAATGGATTGCAGCAAGTTTAGGGCAGGAGTTCCGTGACAAATGAACTGAACACAGTTGAGCTCCGTGATCACCGCAGCACAGACAGAATATACTGTAAACAACAACGGTTGAGATTCAAGCCAGGGCGCGGTTCAACAAGAGAGGCGTTGACTGGTTGGAAAGATCACGTGATACCTCCGCCAATCCAATCATAACGCTCGAGTTCCGAAGTTCTTCTTCTTGTTTTTTAATGGAAGAAAGCAAAAAACACAAGTACTGCCACCTACTGAAATGAATGTGTGACCGCGACGTCGTGGAATAAATGAGGTTTCTTGTAAATGAGTCGATCGAATGAGATATAACCTGCCTAAAGGTTTAATGAATGAATAACAACAACAAACAACAACAATAATTATATTATTCAAATAAATAATATACATTTGTAAAAAAGAAAAAAGAATTGAGGAAATGCATTAAAATGTTATTAAAAAACAACAATCTTAATAAATCAATTGTCTAACTGCAAATTTATGGTCCTAAAAGTTTAACTCTGTGAACCAGGTCCAGATAACGTCCAAAACTGACGTTCATATGACGTACAAATGCGGTCATAGTTAGACGTCCTAATTAGACCTTGTTTGCACGTCGGAGCGACGTCTAGAATTGGACTCTCAAACGACGGACAAGTCTAATTTGTAAAAAAAGAAAAAAATTTGAGGAAATGCATTAAAATGTTTGTAAAAAAACAACAATCTTAATAAATCAATTGTCTAAATGCAAATTTATGGTCCTAAAAGTTTAACTCTGTGAACATGGTCCAGATCACCTCCAAAACTGACGTTCATATGACGTACAAATGCGGTCATATTTAGACGTCAAAAATAGACCTTGTTTGCACGTCGGGGCGACGTCTAGAATTGGTCTTCGACCAACGGGCTCTATATAGACGTCACCTCGACGTCCCCTGGACGTCTACTGTTTAGTGGGTACTCTGTTTGAAAAGTTTAAATGTTGCCTGGCAATAAGATGTTTAGTTAAATATACCTAAATACTGAATTGTTTCTTTAACTGGGCTATTACAGATCATATCGTCACTGCAGTTATGAAGAGGCAGAATTTCACATTTGGACAGATTTAGTTTCAAACCCAAAACATTTGAAAATCGGTAAAGCAAGCTAATAGCGTTTGGCAAATGATGTTTATCCTTTTAAAAAATAGTTGTGTCATCTGGAAATTGTGAAATTTTTAAGTCTCTGCCAAAAATTGAAATGCCTTCAAATTTTGTATCATTAAGTGACAATAGCTCGATGACAGGGATAAATAAAAATGGTGAAATGGGGCAGCTCTGACGAACACCTCTGTTAATCTGGAATATTTTAGGTGTGTTCCTATTAATTATCACAGAGCTGTTAATATCACTATAAAACATATTGACAATATTAATAAATGACTGACTGAAACCAAATGCTTTGAGGGAGTGCAAAATAAATTTGTGCTCAATCGTGTCAAAGGCTTTATAAAAGTCTAGAAATAAGATAATTGCATTAGAATTTACCTCACTAGCATAATCAATTAAGTCCAAAATTAATCTAATGTTATTGCTAATATGACGATTTTTCATAAAACCAGTTTGAGTTTCAGCAATTATGGTATCCAGACCTTTCTTTAGTCTGTTAACGTGAGTTAAGGCCAGAATTTTATAATCAATTGTTAAGAGAGTTATAGGGCGCCAATTCTCAATTATTAACGGTCTTTATTGGGTTTTGTGATAAGAGATATGATCCCCTGCTTCATTGTAGATTACAGCTCCCTGATTTATGCATTCTTTATGCATACAAAAAGATTGGGTTTTGAATAGGTTCCCAGAAGTAAAGGTAAAACTCTACAGATAAGCCGTCAATACCTGGTGATTTCCCTTTCTTCATTGAGAACAAAGCATTTTGGATTTCTACATCTGAAAGGCTAGAATCACAGTGAGATTTAAAATCGTCAATTGATGGTACATTAAGACGAATATGATTTTAAAAATCAGCACAATTATTTGCATCAAATTTAGATTGATAAACATTTTCATAAAATTCAGAGATGGAGTTATTGATTGAATCTGGATCTGTCGATAGTATTCCATCAATATTCAGAGCTGTTAAACATTTTCTTTTAGCATTTCTTTTTTCAAGAGCAAAAAAGTAGTCGGTGTACTTTTCACCTTCCTCCAGCCATTTAGCTCTAGATCTGATAAAAGAACATTTGATTTGGCCACATCTAAATAAAATTAATCCAACTTCAACTGAACATTTTTTAATTTCAAGCTCTTCCTCTGTGGTAAGTTTTTTTTTTTACCATTAAATTGTTAAGTTTGTACATTAATTCGGTTTCTATTCTGTGTTGTTCCTTCTTTAGTTCTGCACTTCTTTTAATAGCAGCAGACCTGACTTTATATTTGAAAAATTCCCATTTGATCCTGTATTGATCATTTTTGCCATCATTGAGGATTTCTTTAACAAGGTTTTAATTGTATTGTTGAAAATTGTATATTTCAGAAGAGAATTGTTGAATTTCCAATAACCCCTTATGCCACAGTTGCAATGTATCGCAGCTAATTTCAAATTGATCAGTTTATGATCAGATAAAGGGACATTAAGATGGCTCATATCTTTAACATATTGTAAAGAAGAGGATGAGATCAAAAATAAGTCAATTCTAGATTTTAGGGATTGATTATTTTTACACCATGGAAATCCCTCATTAGAGGGGTTAAAAAAAACGGCAAGCATCAGTCAATGAAAGATCAGAATATGGTAATGAGATAAGATTGTTTTGAATGTTAACATTCTGTTTAGGAGGATATCTATCGATATTTGGGCAGTACGGTGGCACAACTGGTAGAGCTGCTGCCTTTCAGTAAGCAGGTCCCCGGTTCAAATCCCGGTCCGGGGGCCTTTCTGGGTGGAGTTTGCATGCTCTCTCCGTGCATGCGTGGGTTTTCTCCGGGTGCTCCGGTTTCCTCCCACAGTCCAAAAACATGCATGTTAGGCTCAGTGGCGGACATAGACATTTTGGGGCCCCAGGCAAACCTTTGTAAAGGGGCCCTCCCCCAAGTCAGCCTAAATGTACCATTAGGCCCTGCCCTGAAGGTCAAATATTTTCATGTTCATAGTCTAATACTGGGAACTAGACAATAAAAACAACTGTTTTTTTTCTCTACTTTAATAAGGTACAACTATCCTTTAAAGTCTTTTTGCAAAACATGTTTTATTATTATCTCGGGGTCTTGTTCACGAATGAGGGAAAACTGGAGCGTGAGATCGATAGGCGGATAGGTGCAGCATCCGCAGTGAAGCGGGTGCTGTACCGGTCTGTCGTGGTGAAGAGAGAGCTGAGTCAAAAGGCAAAGCTCTCAATTTACCGATCGATCTACGTTCCCACCCTCATCTATGGTCATGAGCTTTGGGTTGTGACCGAAAGAACGAGATCTCGGATACAAGCGGCTGAAATGAGTTTTCTCCGCAGGGTGTCTGGACTCTCCCTTAGAGATAGGGTGAGAAGCTCAGTCATCCGGGAGGGACTCGGAGTAGAGCCGCTGCTTCTCCACATCGAGAGGAGCCAGTTGAGGTGGCGACCCGACCCCGGATAAGAGGAAGAAAATGGATGGATGGATGTTTTATTATTGCAATAAAAGGCTCTAAATCAAGTCTTACACCAAAATTCAACAACACTAAATAAACACAAACGAATACAGAGGGTAGATGTGAGCAATACAGTAGAAATATATTTTCCTAAATTATAAGATTTTCACAACTTTAATTCTTTTAACGTTATATTACATATTCTGTAACAGGGAACAGTTGTTAGATCAATGTGAAAAAGTGAGTGTGTGTAGTTGAGATGTGGTACTTTGAGATGAATTCACACACTGGCTCGATATGAACAGCAAGATGTCCAGGCATGAGACACTTTTTACAGCATTAAGTGATCATGAATTACCTTGATTATTCAGCTGGACTTCTATGAAAGTTGTCTTCTGTCTTGTTTCTGGTCTTTAATGATGCATGTTTAAAGACTGCATCTGAAAAAAACAACAAATATGTTAGTGTTGGAGGAAATAAAAGAAAAAATAAGACATTATTACATTTAACACATGTGAAGGCTCTCATTTATCCAAGTTTCCATAATTAAGACTGAAAGTTTTGACTTCTTTTTAAACCTTAAAACTTACACAGACTGTAAGACGTACTGTAAACTAAATGACTCAAATAATGTCACAGATTTTCCCACCTGGATTATTGAGCATGCATCAGGGAATGTCACTTTTCATTTATATCAATTTTTACATTTTAGATAACATTTTAATTTAGCAATCCTAGCCTTTTGATTCTGTTGTTTTAAACTAACAGTGGCATTTCTGTCCAAAGCAAACCTGTCATTATTAAAAAACACATTTTTGCATTACTCTGAAAGCTATAAGTTGTGCTTTATAATGTATTTAATGGAGGGACTATGGACCAAATAACAAAACAATGATAGTCTGATGAAGTTTTAACAGTCAAATATTTTGTAAAATGGTTGAGAATTTTTTTTATAGATAACTGTGGAATATTTTAGATCTATTCTATTCAATGTAAAGTCCGAATAATTTAATAATACTGTATACTAAGCAAGCAGGGCAGAGAGCTAAAGTAGGTAACAGATATAGAGCTCTATCATTCAACAAATCCTTTACTGTATACAGTACTGCAGTTGATCTAGATATAGGTTGAATGAATAAGACGTAAAGAAGACCTTTGGCATGATATTGAGCAGGTGATATGAATACTTTACATTAAAGCTGCAGTATGTAGCTTTTTTTATGAACATATTTCTTCACTCTGTCACTACCTCCTGACAGACTGATGTTAGCCAGGTAATCTCTGAAAAAATTTAAAAAAAAATATTGTCCCCTTGCTTCTCCAGGTGGTAAATAAGCATTTCTAAAAAGAAAAGGTGACCCGCCATTTTCCAGCCAATAAAAACAGAGTTTGTAACCAGCCAATAAAAACAGAGCTTGAATTTGAATCAGCNAATATATATATATATTATCATTTAAATATGTTAGTTTTTGCAAACAAAATGATAAATCACTTTAATTTTGCTTTAAAAGTGATTTTGAACTTCAAGCTGTGTTTAATCATGGGAAATCCGTTTACACCCGAACGCACCATCTGTGATGTCATGTGCAGAGTTGAGGCAGAGCTCTTGGCTTGTCACGGTATGAGCAGCTCACATAAAAGTAAGTCTGATACGGCATCAGATCTAAATTAGATCCTGCTGTTTCTTGTTCCATCACCCAAACTATTTTCTGCTTCCCAAAATGAAGACAAATAGCTTAAATCTTCACCTAGATTGCTAAATTAGTCAGGTTTTAAAATGTCTGCTATTGAAGAGACTGGAGCCCTCTGCCTCTCACTCTGCACATTACATCACAGATGGTGCGTTCAGGTGTAAACGGATTTCCCATGATTAAACACGGCTTGAAGTTCAAAATCACTTTTAAAGCAAAATTAAAGTGATTTATCATTTTGTTTGCAAAAATTAACATATTTAAATGATAATATATATATATTTTGAGCAATTTGATGAATAGTAGAAAAATCACGTCAGTGGATCTTTAACAGGTCCTTCTCTTAACAAAAAACATTTGAACATTTGGAGGCAGTAAGTTGTTATGAGCTCTATACATTGCTAATAAAATATTATAGTCCACCAAATCATACAACTTCAGTAATTTGAGTTGGTCAAATAATATATTTGATGGATGACAGTAGGACTTTCTTGTAATAATTCTCACAGCTCTTTTTTGTAAAATAAAAATAGGCTTTGTTATAGTTTTGCATGCCTTTCCCCAAACTTCAACACAATAAATTAAATGTGGAACAAAGATTGTATTATACAGCAGATATAGAGCTCTATCATTCAACAAATCCTTTACTGTATACAGTACTGCAGTTGATCTAGATATAGGTTGAATGAATAAGACGTAAAGAAGACCTTTGGCATGATATTGAGCAGGTGATATGAATACTTTACATTAAAGCTGCAGTATGTAGCTTTTTTTATGAACATATTTCTTCACTCTGTCACTACCTCCTGACAGACTGATGTTAGCCAGGTAATCTCTGAAAAAATTTAAAAAAAATATTGTCCCCTTGCTTCTCCAGGTGGTAAATAAGCATTTCTAAAAAGAAAAGGTGACCCGCCATTTTCCAGCCAATAAAAACAGAGTTTGTAACCAGCCAATAAAAACAGAGCTTGAATTTGAAATTCAACAGACCACAAGGGGGCAGAGCCACATATGGCTCTGAGGGGGAGGGATCAGAATGCTTTGCCTGTTGAAAATATTTCTAACTGCTGCAGTTCTACAGAAACTGCATACTGAACCTTTAAAGAACGCCATGATTTTAGTTGTTTGTTGTTTTCAACCTGAAGTTTGATCTCGGCTGTAAATGTTTGAAGCGCTACAGACAAGGCGACTTCCTTATGACCTTTTTGTTTCCACGCTTTCACAGCTACCAAGCAGCACGTCTTATCTGAATAAATTTGTGAAATACGTTTAGGCAAATTAGGCAGGAAGTACGGCACACATGCGTGTGCATGAGAAAACACTTGTCCCATACCGCTTTCCCTGTACAAAAAGTGCATGGTTATGGGATTATAAGTGAAAGGAAGAATCAACATGCTTTGATGTTGGGTGTGAAAAATCTTGACTAGTCGTGCACGAATCACTGAGCCTCGGAAAATCGGTCCGTCAGTCTTGTGTGACATTCCTTTAGACAAATTATTTAAATTACTCCGAGTGCCTTACCCGAAGCCCACTTGGAGGATGAGTTGATTTTGCCAATAGACAGATTTATCAAAGACAATAAAAATGTCCTTGCTTTGCCACTTCACAAGGTTTAATCTGAAGGCTTACATGCAAATGCAAGTTAAATTCAGGAGATGAAAACTGCACAAACAAACTGTGCACGTAGAATTGCTGGTGCTTGTGTCAAAGTGTGCATATTAGAGGATGACGATCAGAGAAAATCAACTTTATTTGTTTGGATTGTTCAGATTTACTTCTATATTTTACTTTCCAAGGTGATATAAAAGCACACATATGCACACCACATGCATGTTCTTATTTACAGTGATGGTAACTTCACATGGCTGCAGCTTTGCTTGTTTATTTCCAGATGAAAGCAGCTGTGCTTTTCCTCTGGTGCTGAATATTCCCAACATTATGAAAAATGTGGTAAACATCAAATACTCACCCTTCATCTGTTCCTGCCACTTCATCTTGCTATCTGTTGTCAGCAGAATATGCAAGCAACTTGAAATCTAGGGCAATGGTGTCACACAAACATGATATTGTTAGACATGGAAAGTGTTTTTGCAATGTCTTGCTTAAATAAGTAAATACTTCTCAAGATTATACACAACGTACAAGTGTATGTGTTGCCCCGAAACTTGTGTAAAATGATTTAGATTTAACAATTCTTCAATTAAACATAAATACCTCCATACACAAAGGACTAGGAGTACCTAGTAATGTTTGTCATACTGACTTGTATCAGTCTATTGATTGTGTTGCAGATAAATGTGGTTTGATCATTTATACTATTTGAATTCCATCTTACATATCCTTTATTTGACATAGCAGATATTTGTTTTCCTTCATTATAAAAAATAACTTAATTTTCTTCTCCTCTAAACGCTACTGTAATCTACCATACAACAAAAGTGAGTACGACAATACTTTCTGAAGTAAAATATAATTGATTTTGGAGATTAGGGCATACAATGTTCTCTTGTTTATTCCCTCATTTATGGCGGTGGTTCGGTTCCAAACCCGCCCGCCCACAGTAAGTGAAATTCTGCAAAGTAGTGAGTGACATTATATTTATTTTAGTATTTATGTATATTTTAAGGATGTAGAAACCCGTCCCACACTCTTACAATGTTCTAAACTCTTAAAACTGTCATTTTAACAACATACATACAGTTCTGTATATGTAGCTACTACATTTTACTTACCAGCTCTGCAGAACAGCAGCGGCTCGATTCTGGTCCAATTCGAGAGATGAAAAAAGTCCCGGTGGACTCCGGATGGAGCGCCAGACCTACGTTGGCGCGTCCACACTTCAAAGTCCTTGTGGGCCAGCTGTGATCTCTCAGGTTCACCGCTGAGTCTGGGGGTCCGGTTCTAGTCCGGTTCAGTGCTGCCCTTGAGTGTCGAAGTGCATTTTGGGGATGGTCAAACCTTCAGTTGTCAAGCACGGGACTGGAAGTGGTCGATTGAGTCCAAGTCTGGATGAAAAAGTCTCAGTGGGCTCCGGAAAGAGCACCGGACCTATGGCGGTGCATCACAGCCTGGAAGTCCTCGTGGGCTGGCTACCAGCTTTCAAGACTCACCGATGGGTCTGGAGGTCCGGTTGTGTTCTGGTTCTGGTTCAGTTCAGTGGGTTCTGTGTGACTCTCTGCATTCACTGTAATAAACACCAAACATTTTCTGATCAGATCATAACGTTCCCTCTAGTCATTCGGTAGAAGGAAACAGGGATTATGGGCGGGGCCCTGTTGGCTTCTGGGAAATGTAGTCATTATGAGCGGGAATGCAGTGTAGGCTTATTAAAAGCAAACTACAAAATGTTGGCACCTGTCTGAAGTATTTTATTTTTTCATTAACTTTTTACTGTACAGTACTACCCTGTACAGTACTGTTCCAATCACATGAGTACTATTAAAGTTGACAATCATGTGTCCTGTACAATAAAAAAATGTTAATGAGCATTGACAAACCGCAATATGGTGAGTCTGCGAAAGTCGAACCGCGAAGTATCGAGGGACTTCTGTACTTGAGAAATTGAGTACTATTAGCATTTGTCTTCAAAAATGTACCTTAGGAGAGTGAATAACAAGGCAGTTTAATTTAGTGTTAGGACAAGAGAGGGAAATAAAGCCTCAGATCTGTTGTGGCAGTTTATATGTGCTGAGGCAGGAGCTGCAATAAAGAAATCATTGCTCAGGAAAGAGGTGTCTCAGGGGGGAAGTTCACCTCATGTGGCCCAAGAATTTACATTTGCAAAAACTGTGGGGAAGCTAAAAGAGACGTAGTGAAGGAAAAAGCTCAGAAAAAGATGAGTCAGATGTGACATTAATAACTTGTGAAGTCACTGCTTTGCAGGAGTTCTGATCATTAAGAAAAACATTGGTCTCATCTTAAACATGAACTTTTTATATATCGCACAGAAACAAAGGAGACTCTGAAGCCTCACGTTTAAAGCAGATCGTGTCAGTGTCATGGATAGAAATTCAAAGTTGATTCTACAAGAGAGGATACTGATAACTGAATACTCTGCCTCCTATTCTACAAAGTACTATAGAGAAAAACAAGAAAACATGCAGTGTTAGAGCGACATGCTCAGCTAGTAAAATATTGAACAAGATCTTTAATTTTAGAGGATCTACAAGTAAAAAGGGAAGCAAAACTAGTAAAAATAACATCTTGCCTCCCAAATATCATTCTAAATCTAGTATTTTTGGCTATATTTGGTGCAATTTGGCATTTCTGGTAATACAAAGACCAGATTGTCTGCATGAATTTGGAACAAGATAAACACATTTTAACAAATAAAGAAGGACTTTTTTGTCATTTACACATTGGTGCATGTTCTACCCACTGAGGTGCATGAGTCAAAAACAGGGTGAGACTGAAACACAGAGGCAGACTCGGCCTTGTGCAAACTTTGCCAGCCATCTCACATTTGTGCACACTGTGGCAATCTAACCCTTCATTTGATCAATTGATTTCCTCCACTCACGTCGGGCGCTGTCAGAGGATTAGATTTAGTTCCCATTACAAGAAGCCTCCAGTATTATTGCTCTTCCATTATCTCGTTGCCTTTTTTCCCCTCTCAGTCACATGTGTGTGTGGGGATGTCCACGAAAGAATCTCATATCCACTATTTGGTGCCGGACTGGGTCTTTAAATGATCAAAGTTGCTTTGATCAAACCATTTCCACAGATCAACAGTTTGCACTCTCAAATGCACGCTGTGGGCCCAAATCACACGGAAGCAGGTGTACTCGTGCTCACAGCTACACACACGGTTACACACAGAGTTGTCTGTAAAATACTCAATTTCCTTTTCCTCATTTGGGCTCACAGTTACATGTAAGTCCACAGGTTCAGACACATTAAATTTAATGTTCCTTTCAAGAAGTCCACTGTTCATGGCACGACCTCCTCCCTATGTGGACTGTGCAGCCTCAGAAGTGAGGACCAACTGTCCTTTCTTTGCACACTCCTATCTTGGGTTCAACACTCCCTTCTTCATTACTCGCTCCCCCTCTGGACTGCCTGAGGTATTTTTCCAAGTCTGCACTTGTGTATGCATGTGCATGTGTTCATCTGTGCATATATGCAAGTGAGTCGCTGCTGTTACTCTACTGTGTTACTTCATGTGGGCAAGTAAATGTTTTTATGCCGATGACAACGTTATTTTACTATATGAATATTGCTGCATTAATCGGTGTGCCCGAGTCAATTTGTGTGTGTGTGTGTGTGTAATTGTGCATATGATGAGGCACGTATGCATGCAGATGTTTATAATCACTGGCTTTTTATGGCAAAATGAAAGAGTTCAGCTCTAAAGATGGACACAAGAGATGTAATATACCACTTTGATCCAGAAAGATGTGAGGAGACATTCATAGTTTCAGGCCAAAGAGATCAATGTGTCTGATTCACTTTGGTAACACAGGATGTGTAAAGATTTAGTATATGAAAGCCTCAGTCATGTTCAAATACATGGTAGAGAGACATGATGATGACTAAAATGTGAAAATATATTTCTGCAATGCAATTTTTACTTTTCCTGTAAGGTTTGCAAACAATCTCATAAACAACTGGATGGATAACAATACTCATTGTGTGTACATCTACAGCTAACTGACACATTGATATGATCCAAATCAGCAGCTTTGAATGTTGTCAGCCCATTAAATGGATGTTATTAGTTATTGTCCCCAGGCTGCGTTCAGACTGTCCCTCCTGACTCCTAGTAGGTTTAAAGGTACGTTATTATCACTGATAATAATATGCATCTTTGCATGCTATCACTGATAATATTCAGCTTCGCCCGCGTCTCAAACCAGAAGGTTTTATTTGTTAGCTTTATTCAACCCTTTTCCTAAACCTAACCTTACACCTGACCCAGAAACCTGACCCTACCGCTACCGGTGTATGAATGGGTGGATGGCTGGTACTGTGAAGCGCTTTGGGGCCCCTCATATGTGGCTGGAAAGCACTATACTGTATAGGTAAGCTCCATTTACCATTTACCCTAAACCCAACCCCTGATCCTATAATCTTGAAAACTGGTGGAACTATATTTTTTATGATGTTAACAACAGCAGCCATCTTGAATTGAGTTTAATCTTAAGGATAATCAGTTGTAGACGTCAGCCCATTGATTACTTTCTGAAACGTTTGTTCAAATTATTTTAATACTGCATGATTCCAAAAGCTAATAGAAAAGTTTAAACACAATTATCCAAACAGTTAAGGAAAATACATCTATAAAAGCCCAAGCAACTTGTGAAATTCCCCACAGATTCTGTGTGTTGACAGTTTGCAAATTTAACCCTGCAAGATTCCCTTTGCGTATGGGGAAGAGACATTACCCAAAAAAAAAAACAGAATGACATGGTGACCTGTGAATTGAGACAGTTAAAACAGAGGACAGAGAGAAGTGACCTCGTCCTGAGCTTATAATTCACATTTTATTAAACCTCCAACGTATCGTCACTGACCAGAGAACGCCTACACATGCCCTTGGATACAAAAATTCTTGAAATTTATTTTTTGGTTATGAATATTCATTACCTTTACATAGAAAAAAATAGAAAATAAAGATAACCATTGGCTTTTTGAGCACACTTTCAAGTTTCAGTGCTTTTTTTTAATCTTTAGATGTGATGTGTCTTTTTTTTGTACAAGCCTCTACTTCACAATAGGTGTCAAAAAGTTATGAAAGAGCAATCTCATAATCCCAGGCCATTCGGTTAAAGCCTGTCTGAGCGTGTTATGAACATGGTGGTCTTTCAGACTTGTAAGAAGAGAGAAGAGACATTTTCTTTCATGTCAGCGTGCACTTCTAGCTCGAGTTTGTCTTATTAATGCAGCAGAGGGTTCTTATTAATGCAAAGACTTTATTGATTCTAGCAGACCCCTCTGGCTGGAGATGAATGGCCCTCACATTTTATCACAGCTCCAAAATGGCTCCTTACATATTGTGACATGTCCACCACAGACGGCTGTGGTGGAGTGACACAACCCAACTCGCTCTTTGATTTTCACCCTCTTATCTTTTTTTTTTACCATTTCATTCACTCACTTCTTTCTACTTCCACCCTTGACCTTTTCTGAGTTTCTGCTCTCGGCTACTTCCTGTTATCAAACTCTCATGAATCTATTCTTCTGACATTTGATTTT
>JBBPBX010030128.1:21642-35397 GCA_038048925.1 Garcialebias charrua
ATAAGCGGAAGAAGATGGATGGATGGATGGATGGATGGATGGATGGATGTTTTTGCTACTTTTCTATTGTTTATTGTTTAATGTATGTGTTTCATTGGCCTCGAGGCTCAATAAGATTTACCTGACTAAATAAAGGTTGAATGAAAAAAAATAAAAAAATAAAATTCAGTGTAACATTATTTTTGATCAAAGCTTGTAAGAACCCCCCCCCACCTACAGAGCAATAAGTCTCTGGTGAAAGCAACTCTCTCTCTCTGTAGAAGCAAGTTGGAAATGCTGTTGGAATGTGTGGTTAATTTGTGGGGGATGTATGTAAATGAATGTTCTTTGTGTGAGGGGGATCCTTTGTTTGAGAAGATATGCTGGGAGAAGATTCTCAGGAGGGGATGTTTACCCACAAACAAAGATATCCACCCCCAGGCTCAAGACACCTAATGGAAGAATTGTCATTTTGACAAACTCATGGCAGTTCTAGTGTTTTTTTTTTTCCCTGGGTTTGCTAGTTAGCTTCAGTTTTAGTTTCAAATCTTATGTCCTGTTTTATTTTTGCACAGTCTGGTGGTTCTCCTTTTTTGCCACTTATCCATGCAGGTCTGTGTCAAAACACTGCACTGTGAAAGCTTACCACATGAGGGGATGATAACTCACTGCACTTATTTTTTTATATGATGACTCTACTTTATTTACCACTGAAAGATATACATGTTCATATTGTTGAGCTAAAACAGTTGCTAAGGTTTTCCAGCTTTTGTCTGCTTTCAACATCATCCAGTCAGATTTGTTCCGTCTCAAACTGGTGCTAAATGCTGATTAAACCAAAGAGATGTTGTTTTCAGCAGGAAGTTGGCCCCAGCAGTCCTTCCTTCTTTTTTATCATAGAATGGTGTCACTGTTGAGTTTGTTGATTCTAATAACTATTTAGGGATCTTGGTTGATTTGCATATCTCTTTTAAGCTTCATGTCGAAAACTTGGTAAAGAAATTGAAAGTTAAACTGGGTTTCTTTTTCAGAAACAGATCATGTCTAACTGAATGTTAGGAAACACCTTGTATCTGTGACTTTCCTTCCCTCCATTGATTACGGTGACATTCTCTACATGAATGCTCCTACAAGCACCCTGCGGATGTTGGATGTTGTCTATCATGGTGCATCCTGCAGATGTTGGATGTTGTCTATCATGGTGCACTAAGATTCATAACTGGTTGTGATTATCGTACCCACCACTGCACCCTGTATTCACTGGTTAACTGGACATCATTAACTTCACACAGACTCTTCCACTGGTACATTTTCATCTTTAAATCACTTCTTGGTCTGCTGCCCTCATACATCTCCTCCTACATGTCTCTGTGTGAGTGCAGCTACAGCGTGCGCTCTCAGGACATGATTACCTGCAGTGTTCCCTCAGTGAGGACTGAACTAGACAAAAGGACCTTCTCCTACTCAACTCCTGTTTCCTGGAATATCTTACAAAAAAGATCTGAAGCTCTCCACCTTAACCTCTCTCAGGGGTTGTTACAGTGAGTGAACTTGCACAAGGATTTGGTTTTATTTTTTATTTTATTTTTTACACCGGGCGTCCTTCCTGACACAACCACAGACCATTGAGCTACCACAGCTGTCTGTGTGGAGCAGAGGAGCTGTGCCCAGAGAGCAGATGATGGGGGTTAAGGGCCTTGCTCAGGGGTGGGGCAAATGAGGGTGGAGGCAGGTGTGGGTCCTTCAATTCTTAGATCCACATTTTGATTTTATGGTCAGCAGGGTTTGAACCGGCAACCTTCCAATCACAGGTTCACTCCTCTAACCTCTGCTCCACCACTCCCTCATTCAGTGAAACATTAAATAACATAATAAAAGTAATACATTTAATTGAAAACACTATTTTATCTGGATATGTGCATGAGCTACAGTTGAGTAGAAGCCTTGCACTGACACACATTCATGTAATTGTCTTAAACATTTTAAAATTATTATCACTCATGGCCAGAAAGCACACAAGTAGACAATAATGTTTTATGCCTGTGTGTCTGTTTCCAACATATCTCATGAACCCAGTGGACATATTTAATTAAAACTTACAAAAATCTATAAATAGAAAGTACAACTTAATCGGATTAAATTATGGAGTACCGGTAAGTCTATTTCACCACAACTAATGGGCATAGCCACTAAAATGCCCATATCTGAGAAAAAAAAGTAAAGATATTTAGTCTAAAAATGTGTGTGGTAGTAGTTGAGTAATTCATAGCATACTCATTGGACCAGACATCTAATCAGTGTGCATGAAATTGCAAATAGTTATAGAGGATTAATCAAAAATCTAATTAATTTCTTAACAAGAAAGGAGAGATGGACGTTTTCAATAAATCTGTATAATATGTTTCTTACAAGTAAGGAATAATTTTATTGTGAGGTTTGGGAGGCTGCATTATTTTCCCACAACTCTGGAAATGAGGTTAGTTATGTTATATTATTTTATATAAAAAAGTACCTTTATCTGGACCTTAAAGACCGTTTGACTAAAACAAATCATGGTATTTAACATATGCATGTTGGCAACAAATCAACAGCAAAATGAGCAAAGGACGACTTGTGAGAATTTAACTGTTACACAGATTTGTGGTGAATTTGAGACACTCAGCTGGCCTAAAAAGAAGAAATAAACTACATAATAATAATAATAATAATAATAATAATAATAATAATGAATTCAATTTATAACGCACTTTTCATTAATGAAAATCTCAAAGTGCTACAAGGTGCAACAGAATTAAATGTCAATAAAACAAATAATAAAACAATTAAAATCAATAACAGTATCAGCTAAGATCAAAAGTAGAATCATGAGGAGGTAGAGTATGCTCGGTTGAAAAGAAAGGTCTTCAAGCCGCTCTTAAAGTCAACCACAGACTGTGGGGCTCTCAGACAGTCAGGAAGAGAGTTCCACAGGCGGGGGGCAGCCACACTGAAAGCCCGGTCTCCCATGGTCCTTAATTTGGTTCTCGGAATGTGAAGGAGATTACTGTTCTGTGACCGCAGCGAACGGGTGGATGAGTATGGAATAAGAATATCCTTCAGATAATCTGGTGAAGTTCCGTGTAAGCATTGATGTGTAATGAGAGCAGTTTTGTACTGAATTCTGTAGGCGACAGGAAGCCAATGAAGGTTATGGAGAATGGGCGTAATATGTTCAAATTTACGAACTCTCAACAAGATCCTTGCTGCACTGTTTTGAATATATTGAAGTTTCTGAAGGTTTTTGCCAGGGATTCCAATAAACAGGGAGTTGCAGTAGTCGAGCCTGGAGGAGACAAAAGCATGGACGAGCTTCTCAGCATCGGAAAAAGTTAGGGATGGGCGAAGTCTGGAGATGTTTCGAAGATGGAAGAAGCAAGTTTTAAACAGAAGCTTAATGTGATTTTCAAATGTAAGATTGGAGTCCATTTTTATTCCAAGATTAGTAACAGAGGTGGAGAGGGGGATGTCTTGTCCAGAAAAGGAAAGTCTTGTTATAGGAGATGTTTGTACCTGGTGAGGGGTGCCAATCAGTATGGCCTCAGTCTTGGAGCAGTTTAATTGAAGAAAGTTCTGATTCATCCATGCCCTAATTGCCTCCAGGCAGGCAGAGAGGGCAGTGAGTGAAGATGGAGATGACAAGGTGGAAGATGAGGATGCTCCAGTCCTGATGTAAAGCTGTGTATCGTCGGCATAACAGTGAAAAGAAATGTTGAACTGATTAATAATTTGACCTAAAGGCAGCATGTAAAGGGAAAACAGCAGGGGCCCCAGAACCGACCCCTGAGGGACACCACAGGAGACACAGACTGTCTGGGACGTGGCGTTGCCAAGACTAACACATTCCAGCCTATTGGAGAGGAAAGATTTGAACCAGTCCAGGACGGTGTCGCAGAGACCGACCTCCACATGAAGACGGTGGAGGAGGATACTATGGTCCACAGTGTCGAAGGCTGCAGTGAGGTCAAGGAGGACAAGGATGGAGGGAGAGCCAGTGTCAGCAGCCAAGAGGACATCATTGGTAACCCTCAGCAATGCAGTCTCTGTACTGTGAGCTGCCCTGAATCCAGACTGGAACTTCTCATACAGGGAGTGTTGTTGTAGGTGATCCTGCAGCTGAGCAGCAACAGCTTTTTCCAGCACTTTAGACAGAAAAGGGAGGTGTGAAATTGGGCGGTAATTAGAAAAAATGTCGGGATCCAAATTAGATTTTTTCAGAAGAGGCCTAATGATGGCGGTTTTTAGAGGCAGTGGAACATGACCAGATTGTAGAGACTGATTTATTATTTGAGTGATAAGTGGGCCTATTGCAGAATGATTGGTTTTTATGAGAGACGAGGGGAAAGGATCCAGGGCACAGGATGAAGGCTTCATTTTCTTGATGATGGCCTCCACCTCACTCTGAACAACTTCGTCAAAGCTGTTTAGGGTCCCAGAATGCAGACGGGTGGGTGGCACACTGAGAACAGGGAGGTTGTGGAGCTGAGATCTGATAGTGTCAACTTTGGTTTTAAAAGATGAAAGAAACAGGTCACATTTTTGAGCAGAGTCCTCAAGAGTTTGTTTAATGGGATTAAGCAGATGAGTTATTGTGGAGAAGAGCTGTTTAGAGTTTCCAGGGCAGGTGTTGATGATGTTGGAATAATATTTGGAGCGTGCTTCTTTAAGAGAATAGGCGTACGCTTTCTGATGTTCTTTATATGCCTGCTTATGCACAGAGAGACCAGATGATTTTACACGTCTCTCAATAGCACGGCCAGTTGCCTTCATCCTGCGCAGCTCATCAGTGTACCAAGGGGCTGAGCGCGAGAAAGACACCAGTCTTGTTTTCAAGGAGGCGTGTAGGTCCATTCCCCTTAAACCGACACGTTGGGGTTTTCTTCTTTCACATTTGTTGCTTCACTTGTTTTACCTTGAGATATTGTAACAAAGATCTACTGTCAGGAATGACTCACTTCATGTCACTCCTGTTTTTCTAAAGCGCTCTGAATCTAACTTAAAGTTGTCAGTCGGGTTATTTTCTTTGCCTGCCCCATCAACACTTGATGTTCTGCATCTGTCTCATTTGCAGTTTGTGGGAACACAATCTCCTCCATCTCGTCTGCCTGGATCTGCAGGCCTAGCCTCCTCTTCATCACTCTGAATGAAGTGGTACAATAATCCATCTCTGGGGGACAGGGACAGATCCATAATGCATGTGTGTGCTGTTTTTGCAGCCTCTGATGTTGAGTGCCATTGACCCTCTATGCACTAAATGTCACTGTCACCCTGTTTCTGTCCCTCCCTCACTTTTGTCTCACTCCTGATGCACATTTGAGACCTATAATCAATCTTCTATCCCTTACCTGTTTTGAAACATAAATAATAGATGGGCAGATAGATGGATGGATGCATAAGTCAACAGGTAGATAGAAAGTCTGCAACAAAGACGGATGCCACAGATAGATGGGTGGTTAAAAAATGGATGGATGGACATATATCTAGGCAAAGATGAACATAAAAAATAATGTCAACAGTGTGTCAGCAGTTTTGAGCTGATAGCGAAGCTGACAAAGTGTTGAGAACAGGCTGCCATCCTTCTGCTGATCCTTCTTCCCAAACAGACAATCTATACAAGTCCTGTCAAACTCAGACCGTCCGTCCAGAGACAGACGGAGTGACAGCGCTGACACAGAGTTGAAGTGTTGTTACAATTAGACATTTCAAACAAAACAGGCTGCACTGATTGTTGTCTCAATCATTTAAAATAACTGAGCTGTTTAATGTTAAAGAACCAGTGAAGGGGTTGCACTTGTAAAAGTAGCAGGATCTTGAAGCAGAACAAGGATCAGATGCTGAAATGATGGATTTAAAATGTTTATGATCTGCTGCCAAACAAAAAAAAAAGTCTTATGCATGTGTGTGCTTTTGTTAATCTGTATGTCAGCAAAATATCTCATCTACCACTGGATGGATTTTACTGGAACTCAAGAAGTAATCCACAGATGTGCATCTAAAACTGATTAACGTTTAGAGTCAGCCCAGCTGAAGATGACATCATCTATAGACAACACGAAAAGTCCATACCTCTGGTAATTGTAGATAATAAGCTAAAACTGACATGGTAGTGGCTGAGGGTGGTCTCTAACTAATGACTTAAACTCCTATTTACACACTTTAATGACTTACGATCTAGGTCTAGGGAATTTACTTTCTAAACTAGATTTATTTTGCGGCATCCATTTGTTTTATTTATGGTTTGGTGATATATGTGTATCGTAATGTTAAAACATTTATTTGTCAGAAATCTGATTTTACAGCTAATCTGATGCTGTTAGCAAAGGTCACCAAAGCACAGTAGAAATAAGAGACGCCTTTAAGTAAAAATCTTGTTTATGGAATGAAAACATGTCATATCTGTTTCTGCTTTTACATATAAAATGTTTTTATTTGTTTGCAGGAACTCCTATAATCCACCATTAAAATGTCCTTTAAAGAACATCTTTCTTCTTACATACTCTTTCACTAACAGTTATACAAAAAGGTGGTTGCATTGGGCAGTAAAGACGAATATACAGTATTTTGTGTTTCTCTGTAACCTTGAACATTTAATAGGTGCTACAATGACGTCATATTCCAGTTACTCAGTCTGTGTGGCTAGAGTTGAAAGAAATGGGAACAAAACAGTCCAGACTTTAAGCTACAAACCCAACCTTTCCCTAAATGAGAAGTAATTAGTGAAAAATGTTAATGGAAACAATTTAGCTTTGAGTTGGCTCCAGAGGAGACTGCATTAAATCTGCTTGTGGCTCTAATTGGTCCCTCAGGAAGGAGAGGACGTGTCCTCTGCTTTGATTGTTTGACCTGCTAGTTGTGGATTTCAGAATCTGGCAGGCCAGTGGCTCCAACAAAGTGCACGCTTCCATATTTGATCCTCTCCTGCAGTATCGGGGAAGTTTTCATGTGTTCTTGTGCAGACAGACGCCCCACCAGCTGTCTGACGGCTCGATTGATCTGTCATTTAGCGGCGCAAAGGGAGACGCTGCAACATTTTCTCATTGGAAGACGAGAAGGATCTGAACTTGCCGCCCTTCTGTCTTCCAGGCATTATCCCAAACAACACAATCTTTGTCAGATCCCTCATTGCCTGAGGAAGTGTAGTCGGGGAAAAAAGGACATACCCAGAAACAAATCACCATCCTCAGCCGCCGCGGATGACTTCTGATTTTAGTGCTGAGGATTTCTGAGAAGAGAATGATAGAGCTGATTACATACATGAGGCAGCAGCCAGAGGCCACATTAAGTACTTATTAGAGTTGGGTTCAACATCAGGTTTTATCAAATCCGACCAAGATTTGAATTCCCTTAATAAAACCCAGACGGTATAATCAAGTAATTATCAGCTTTTCAACTGACAGGTAAAATTAATGCAAAAATATTAACTTCACACACAACTTTTTACTAGTAATCTTCACAGCAGTTGCAAATGTCCATGAGACAACTGAATAGAAATAAAATATTATATTAGGACTCAAATAATTTTCTATGAGAAAGAAATGGCAGAAAAAGCTAAATAATTCTAAAAGCTAAAGTTGCACCAAGAACGAAACAGTTTGTACAGAAGACAAAAGGATCATAACAGAATAATATTGTTTCACTGTTTTCATCGTATCGACTCCAGATCACGAGCATTCAGATTATTCAGTGTGGCTCTGGCCCAGTGGTGGGAGGCTGTCTTCACATTGGAGAAGCATCTTGAACCTGCTACTGCTCTGCAATGTTTACTGGTAAATGAGTGAGGATATAAGAAGACTGGTAATGGAGAATGCACAAATATCTAATGGAAAATATTGTAAGAGAAAAGAGCAAACGAGAAGCGTTGCAAAGTGTTTTCAGGACCTGGCTGGGATTAAAATGGCTAAAAAATGTATTATTTTATCTTTACAGACAATATTTCACCATTTAGTGTGGAGTAACTTTAAAATATACGCTGATGCTTTTTATTCTCTTTAATGTTTATTTTATAACTTCCATTTTACTATTAGGAAACACCAGGCTTAAGTGAGAATGTGTGTGTGTGCATCTGTCTAGTTTAATAGTTCCTATAATTATTTAATATTCTTTCACCCCACACTTGTTGTCGGTCATTTTTTATGTCATTTGGCAGTTCCCTGAACAACAGGTGAATAAAAAATGAAACAAACAAGCTTGCAGCATTGCTGACAAAGCAACCAAGATAACGATCCCATACTTCAAAGATTTATTCATTTCAACATAAAATGTTTGCTGAATCAGTTACACACTTTGAGTTTAAAACAGTTGTAAAGCACAATCACATCACTATAAACAACCGGAGCAGCTGCAGCGATAACCCCAACTCTTCACCTGCAGTGATTAAAAGTAAAGAAATGTCTCATCAGTCTGAAGAAAATGCTGAAATCAAAAGAAAACTGAGTGCATCAGCCACAAACAAAGAAAAAAACAGAAAGGTTACTTCATCTGAATTTTTTTTATTTTTTATGTAGTTTTAATAGTATGTCATGCAAAGTCAGAAATGATTATGAGTATTAATAAATATTCCTAATTTAGAAGTTTTAGATCAGACTAGACCTCAGGATCAACGAGATGATCAGTGGTCATTTTAGTCGTAGTCTAGTTAAAATGATCAAATCTCTAAAGTGATCGTTCCAGATGTTTTATTTTTATTTTTTCCTTTTTCTTCTACACAGGCACCTGATAGTGACACGCACTGTCATTAACAAATGTTTTTTTTTTTATACAACACAGTCTGCCATCTCAATTTCCATAAAAAGGACAATCAAACAACTCAATGCATCCCAGTATTTATTTATACCATTTTATTTTGAAAGGACTTTTAAGTGGAAACTATGGTCACAGGGGAGCTCAGCTTTACTATAGGGGCTCTGAGTATTTGAAAGAAAACCAAACTGTTACTGAGGCATTTTAATGGTATTTTTACTTAAAATAACCTTCATTATCATCAATCTAAGGAGCTGCACATAATTTAGTTTTAGATAAAACCCGTTTTAATTTAAAGCAATTTCAATGTGTTGGCATTAAATAGAAAAAAACTCAAGTGAAATGAAATACAAATACGTTGTCAAGCCAATGAATTGTGTGTCAAATCTGATTAAACTCATGTAAATTTGTGAAATTATGTCCTTAATAAGAATTATTTTCTTTTTTCCTTGCTGCTTTTTGGAAAAATCTCCTCATAATATCAGGTAAGTGAGCTGCTGAATGTGAATTTCATTGTGTTTGTCTGTGTTTTCTGGCTGCTCACAAACAATATTCTGACACTTGTGTTGCTGAACTGGAAAAATCTTGGCAGTACAATTTTTACATTACTTTCCCAAGTTAAATCTCTAACACTAAGAAACCCTTTTTGAATAGTTGCATGGTGGCTGTTTACGAAATAAACTGGTTACATCAGTTTGATTACTTCTGACAAGCTGAAGTTAAGCACTTAATGTATTTTGTATTACTTTGGTTTTATTTATTCACTATGCTGTGAATGTATCTGATGAGTGACAGCCTGCTAATACAACCACAGTTGCATTAATTCTGGATTACAAGTAAAAATTGTTTAAGAAAAGTGGAAATGAAATAATCGAGGTCTTTATGTTGGATGGTGGCTGTTGTAGTGGGCATGACCATGTCCACTTTATTACACCTGTGTACTTTTGAACTGTTCCAGAGATGACCTTTACTGACCTCTCAGTAAAGCAAGACATTTACCACAAAATCATTCCATTAGTTGTAATCTGAGAATATAGTCATCAAAAGAGACTATTTCTATCTTTGATTTTATTCTAATGTGATCAAAAGAATAACTTTTGTCATTTTCATGATATATGTTATATGCTGTTATTCTTTAAATGTGAAACATCAATGTGTCATTTCTGCAAGTGAAAAGGTGTCAAAGTTCAGCTAAAATGTCAAACTGACTTACACTGAAATTGTTTTTGTCGAGTTTCAGCTAAAACTCTCATCTAGCGTCTGAAAGTCTCTCACTCAGATACTTTTCCTAAACAATTTCCTTCTCTGCGCTGAATTTCACCTTGAATAGTGATAACAAGTGGACCAATGAAAAAGAGACAAGCCTCACTCCTCTCATGATCCTTCTTTAAGTTCTAAGTTTTGCTGAAACGCTTCAGAGTTTCTGGGAACTTCAAAGAGATGTGAACCTTTCCCAAAGAGCTGGGGTACGTTTGGTCAAGAGCTAACGGCCTTCATCTTCAGTTAAGGACTGATAACCTGCTGTTATGAGTCCACGTCGAATGAGCGTAAGCTCAAAACTTTGTTATTCCTTCCTGGAATAAGTTATCTTGAGCCAAAAACCACGACTGCCACGGCTTCTGCCGACGAAAGCGAGTATCACCGACACCGACAAGGTAAACACGTGTGGAGTCCAGCTTGGACTTGCGGGACCGACGACTCGTTCGTCCAAGGCTGATCACAGCTCTTTACCAGAACCGAGGCGGACGTCTTAAGGTAAAGGAGCCGCTGTTTGCTTGCTGGAGGTGTGATGATATCTTAGCTGGACGCGTATGGAAGAGTGTCATCTGGTTTCATAAATGCAAGATAAACTTCCTCTCTTAACCTCCCAATTCTTCTTAAATCTTTCCTCCTCTCCTTTCCCTCAATTCTAAGCTGGAAACTATTTTAAGCTAAAGCTGGAAACTATTTTAAGCTAAAGAGCCCACAGACTAAATATGTTAACATCCAGTATTGAAGTCTGTTGTGTTGAATTTAAGTGTGCTGACGTATTAAATTGAAAGAAAGTGAAATCATCACACCAGAATCATCACTCTCCACTGCTTTAGACAATAAATAAAATTAAAAAAGAAAAAAAAAATCTACCTCTATTCTTATACACAGTGTAACACCTATCCACATGAAAATCTTGCTACAAAAACGTTAAGGCTATTTATTTTTCAATTCCTGAAAAACTTTCACATCAAAAACAACAATGATTAACTATTTAAATACCTCAGCGATGGGGGTATTGACTTACTGCTTGTTTTCATAAATTCTGGTTAACCATCAAGATTTGAAGTTTATATATTGATGCATGGTATGTATGACAAAAAATAAATGAAAGCACATCCCTTAACAAACAACACTGCGTTTCATTTGGAAAGTTGAAATGCCAACATTTAGTAATTTATTTTTTTATCTAAACACGATGAACTGTCTGACAAAGAGGCGGCAGGATAATTTATCTTGTTACCTGGGCCAACATGGAGCATCATGATCATTTTAAACATTTGAGTCTGAGTTCATTTTTTATTTAGTCTTGTATCATTTTTGGAACAGTATCTGTTAACGGGTTAAACTTACTGACTTATTTTCTGGAAACAGAAACTCTTAAGTCTCTGTTACCATGGATCACCTCTCAAACAGACCGTCCTTCATGACTGAGCAGGTAATCTTCTGTAATTTACTCCTCCGTTGAGTCCATTCATTGTTTTCACATCAACATCTGGTTGTCTGTATGGATCACTTTAGAAAGATGCATACAAGTTGGTCATGGTCAATTCATAATTCATTTGCCTGAAGTTTTTCATTGAAAAGGGCATTTGCCAGATATTTGTGTGCATGAGGGCCCAGGTCAGTTTTACTTGTACAAACAGGTGCATCGGCTTGGAATCCTCTTCCTCAAGTTATTAATCATGTTCAGCACCTTGTCTCAGCTTACCTCTACCGTGTAACATCAGCTACCTTGAGTTTGACATAATATGCCATTATACATTCATGACCGCCTTCTGAGGACATTGTGGACATTGACTTGTCAGCTTGCTTCTGAAAACAGCGTCAAATGGAGCATTTTGACACCAAACACTGCCACCTTCACCACCCTCCACTTTAATGAACCACATTTGCAAGGTGTGAGATGAAAAGTTCTTAGTCCTTGCACATCACCATGACAGCTATTAGGAGACACCAACAGCTGGTGGAAGGTGGAATGAGAGATGAGGAGGTGAAAGAGGGAATGACAGACCAAAACTGTGACACAGGGTGGAGGAGACATCGGAAAAAGGAAGAGAAATAGATGGCGTTTGCAGCAGAGACGTGGGGGGTAAAGCTGTGATGGTCATCCTGCACCTTGAGCCATGCTTGTCCTTCATTAGACAAATGGCTTTGTTGGGAAGTGAAGGACAAAAGGAAGTAAAAAAAAATTAAGAGACAATGCGAAAAGGCTGATTGTGTCATGCAAACGCCTACTTTAGCTGAAACAAGATGAGAAAATGACACCATGTCTCATTAATGTTGTAATTTAAGTTTGTTCACTCAAGGATGTTACAATCGTTAGTAACTTACAGAAAACCAAAAAGAAGAAAGGGAGAAGGAAATTGGGAAATGAAGTCCCAGAAATGTGAGAAAAGAAATGAGTCAAGGTGCGTTTTCATCTCTAACACCTCTTGAAGACATACTATTTAAATATATTACAATATCATCTTATCCTTGATATTCATATTGTTCTCCTGCCAAAAGATTATATGTAATGCGTTATGGATTACAGAGGCACGCATTGTTTATGTTTTGAACTGCGAGGCATTTTGACAAGTAAAAAACTACGAGGCACGCAAAGCATTCAGCGTTTATTATCACATCAAACTGCAAATTCACTTCAAAATCTATTTTATTTTTACTATACTTCTATTTTAATGTGTATAACTGCAAAACAAGGATTATATACCTACAGTAGTCATTCCGTATGTCACCACGGATAGACAGCTGAAGGTGCCGGGGGATGATCCCGGTCCTCCTGTTGTCACAAGCTGAGTTTCCCACCAGCTCCAGGATCTCAGCAGTCAGGTACTCGAGCACTGCCGCCAGGTTGACGGGAATTCATCCATGGTGCCTCCTTTTCAACTCATTTTGGATTTGGGGCTGTAGCTGAGGTATTTGAGCTTTTGAGATGTGAAACAGCTACACTGAAAAAAAGAGAATAGGCCTCTATTGGATTAAAGTAGATAGATAGATAGATAGATAGATAGATAGATAGATAGATAGATAGATAGATAGATAGATAGATAGATAGATAGATAGATAGATAGATAGATAGATAGATAGATAGATAGATAGATAGATAGATAGATAGATAGATAGATAGATAGATAGATAGATAGATAGATAGATAGATAGATAGATAGATAGATAGATAGATAGATAGATAGATAGATAGATACTTTATTGTCCCCAAGGGGAAATTTGTCTTGGACATCGTACGCTAAACAACACTTCTACCAACAATACAGTCACATGAACACAATACAAATTTAAAAGCATATAAAATAAAAACCTATTGCTCAGTTAAAAACACATTGCTTTTAAAAACACACATTGCTCAATAAGACAATTCAATGCTCAATAAAAACACATATTGCACATTCCCACATACATCCAGTAGTAAATGAAACAACAATCAGACCAGAGCATCAGCAGCATCATGGAAAACTTACTATATACCTACTTTATTTAACAATCTGATCGATGTGGGGATAAAAGAATTTTTAAATCGGTTAAGTCTAAAAGCAGGGACTCTAAACCGTTTGCCAGATGGTAACAGTTCGTATTGTGAGTTCAGGATGTGAGCGGGGTCAGACAGTACCCTCCGTGCTAGTCTGAGGACAGACTCATCATAGATAGACTGCAGGGAGAAGTTATCAGTTCTTCCTATCACCTTCATTGCAGTTTGTACCATACGATGAAGTTTAGATTTAAGTTGCACAG
>JBBPBX010030129.1:0-11639 GCA_038048925.1 Garcialebias charrua
TTTACACTGGAAACATTTATCCTGCCCTCAGCTTTCTACACCCCTTCACTTCTATTATGCTTCCATTTGACTTCCCTCCTTTTGTCTCTGTCTACTTTCCATTTGTCTTTATCCATCTTCCTTACTTTGTTCATCCCATGACTATTCTGTGTGCACACGTGCACCAAGCACATGTAAGATGTTAGCGTGATGTATGGCCGTTTACACTGAGGATGACAAACTGAGGTTGGATGCTGTCATGCTTTCATTCTTTCTTGTTCCTTGTTCCCTGTTTAATGCAGTCCTGGTGGCACGCACACGTGCACAGAACCAGATGAGCACCCAGCCACCCATCTCTTTGTTTGAATTATGTTGTTTGTCTTTGCCAGCAAACATGTAACATGGTATGGAAACAGATGATTCATCTCATGGTGGAGGAGACGGAGGAAGGGGAAAAGGGACAGAAAGAAAACCACGACTAAATATTTTCATCTGGGACCAAGAGTGTTGAGCAAATATGCAGTTTTACAAAGTCAAAGTGCAACATGTGATTGTCACATGTTGAAAACACATGGTTTCAAAGAAGAGGGGATTTGAACATAAGGTAAATTCTAATTTCTAAAAGTGAGGTAAATGTGAGGAGGGTCTTTCTTGGGTGATGATGCTATTCACATTGGAATTTGCTAATGATCTGCCCATTCACAAAGAAAGCGAGGAAAGGAGAAATATTTTTTTTCTTCCATCTGTGCTTATTGATTCTGGCACCATGACAGACACCTAATGAGGAACAGGACTGGAGGAACGCTCCGAGGACCCCAGAGGGAGGCTCGGCCTGGAGAACTGCAGACACAAACACACAGAGGATTCTGTATAACGTTCCTAAATGACAGCCCACATACAACGATGAGCCCCCTTTTTTAAAAAGAAAACATCAAGTCTCACTGAAAACACTTTCAGACTGCCTGATTAGAAGATACCACTTTTTTAATCCTAGGAAACTTTATTTAAGTAAATGTAAACTTATGAATAGTTTTGACTGAATAGTTTTGAATAGTTTTTAGAATGCTGTTCATCGACTTCAGCTCGGCATTCAACACCATCATCCCCCAACAGCTCATCCTTAAACTGGACAGTCTGGGGCTGAACACCTCAATGTGTAACTGGCTGCTAGACTTCCTGACCGGGAGACCACAGACAGTACGGGTCGGGAGTAACACATCTAGCACCATCACATTGAACACAGGGGCCCCACAAGGATGTGTGCTGAGCCCCCTTCTATTCACCCTGCTAACACACGACTGCACACCATCATACAGCTCCAACCACTTCATCAAGTTTGCGGACGACACAACAGTGGTGGGTCTCATCAGCAACAACGATGAGACGGACTACAGGAACGAGGTGAGCCGCCTGGCCTTGTGGTACGGACACAACAATCTCACTCTCAACGTGGAGAAGACAAAGGAGATTGTCGTGGACTTCAGGAAGAGGGATGCCCAACATGCCCCTCTGACCATCAACAGCACCGCAGTGGAGAGAGTAGACAGCACCAAGTTCCTGGGAGTGCACGTCTCAAAGGACCTGTCCTGGAGCAGGAACACTGCAGCACTGGCCAAGAAGGCTCACCAGCGTCTCTACTTTCTCCGCAAGCTGAAAAGGGCTGGAGCTTCAACCCCCATCATGTGCACCTTCTACAGAGGTGCCATAGAAAGTGTCCTGACAAGCTGCATCACTGTGTGGTTTGGTGCATGTACTGCATCCTGCCGCAAGAGCCTCCAGCGCATCGTGAGAGCAGCTGAGAAGATCGTCGGCACCTCCTTCCCCTCACTGCAGGACTTACACAGCAACCGCCTCACTCGGAAAGCCCTCTGCATGGCAGGTGATCCCACACACCCACTACACAGCTGCTTCAGACTGCTGCCATCAGGGAGGAGACTGAGGAGTCTCCAGGCTCGAACCAGCAGACTGAGAGACAGCTCTGCTTCAGACTGCTGCCATCAGGGAGGAGACTGAGGAGTCTCCAGGCTCGAACCAGCAGACTGAGAGACAGCTCTGTTCATCAGGCAGTCAGAATGCTAAACACTCTGCCTGCTCTGCCTCCCCTCCCATTTGAACTGCCTTAACACAAAAAACTTTCTCACACATTACCACACAACACAAAGATTTTAACACTGGACTCTGTGTCATCAAACGGGTTATTCACTAAACTCTCGGTCATGTGCTCATTCAGTTTGCACTACTTCTCATATTTGCACTAATGTTTGTATTACATCACTGCCTATAGTCATACTACTGTTTACATTCACTGTTTACATACTACTGTTTACATTCACTGTTTACATTTATTAATACTGTTTACATTTATTACTACTGTTTACATTTATTACTACTGTTTACATTTACACTACTTTTATATCTACACTACTGCTGATACATATACAGTATTCTCTGACCAGCCTTATTTAAGGATGCCCAATGTGCCTTACTGCATATGCCACTTTTGCCTCTATACCAACATCAACTACCTCATACATATACTGTGTACATTAACTCATATGCTGCTTTGCCACTCTTTGCAAATGTCAATGCTAGAACCTTCAGTTTATTTTATAGATATACTTTTTATACTTTTTATACTACTATGCAAAAACTCAGGACAGTGTTACACTTTTACTATTTTATGCTTATGTTTATTAAATGTTTCAGTGTTTTAGTGTTTAAAACTGTTGCACCGAGGGACTGAGAGAAACGCAATTTCAATCCTGTGTATATCCTGTACATATTGCAGTTCTGACAATAAAGTTGACTTTGACTTTTGACTTTGAAAAGTCAAAACCATATAAGACGAGTTCTAATCTATAGAATAATGTACACAAATCATGTTTTTATACTTTCTTTCAAACAAGCTTTTTTTTCTTTGAAAGAGATCATCAATTTTTCTTCGGGCATTTTGGAAGTTCATCCGTTTTATTTTTTTGAATTGTGCCTGATTTTTTCCCCCTCAAATCTCTGAGCATTTTCTTAGGTGAACTTACTTTTGCTTCATAAGCTTTTAAACTTAAGGTTAAATGATAATATATAAACAATTATATTTATTCCAGCAGTCTAAGCCTAAAGTTGCATAACTAAGGGTTAGCTTAGGAAACCCAAGTCAACTCTGACTATAGGATTTATCAAAAAAGAAAGATTTAAGCCTAATCTTAAAAGTAGAACCTTACAGACAGAACCTGGAAATTGGTTCTAAAGTAACCTGATAAATGAAAGCTCTGCCCCCATTCTATTTTTGCAAACTCTAGGAACCACAAGTAAACCTGCAGTCTGAAGGCCCCCCACACACTCCGATGTACAGTGCGTACTCTGTGAGCTGCACAGACTCCAAGCGTACTGTCCGACGTGGAAGGTTGTCATAGTCAGAGAGTCAGAGTTTCTTTATTGTCATTCGCACAACATATGTTGGAGAGAAATTGTGTACACAGGGTCCCAGTTACATCCCACAGTAAAATGCAAAATAAAAACAGTAATAAGATCTAAGATATGAACTAAGAAAAACTTTAACTAAAAATAGGCTAAGCACCATTAGCATAAAAATAAATCATTCATTCATTCAACCTTTATTTAGTCAGGTAAATCTTTTGAACCTCATGGGCTCATTTACGAAAGCGACCTGCTAAAACTAAAGAACAATGAACAGCAGTGATAGAATTTCCTTAAACAATAAACAAACAAACAATAAACAATAGAAAAAAAAGAGAGATTTTTTTTTTTTTTTTTAACAAAGTATCAAAAAACTAGCAAAACATTATAAGGTAGACGTATAAAATCAAAGACAGGAACAAATCTGCATTGGTTTTTGCCAGGATTCCAACAGATTCTGAAAACCATTTAGAGAAGTCAAGGTCGAGAGCTTCAGATCTTTTTGTAAGATATTCCATGAAGCAGGAGCGGAGTAGGAGAAGGCCCTTTTTCCAAGTTCAGTCCTCACTGACGGAACACTGCAGGTAATCATGTCCTGAGAGCGCACACTGTAGCTGCACTCACGCAAAGACATGTAGGAGGAGATGTATGAGGGCAGCAGACCAAGAAGTGATTTAAAGATGAAAATGTACCAGTGGAAGAGTCTGCGTGAGGTTAATGATGTCCAATTAACCAGTGAATACAGGGTGCAGTGGTGGGTACGATAATCACAACCAGTTATGAATCTTAGTGCACCATGATAGACCACATCCAACATCCGCAGGGTGCTTGTAGGAGCATTCATGTAGAGAATGTCACCGTAATCAATGGAGGGAAGGAAAGTCACAGATACAAGGCGTTTCCTAACATTCAGTGTTAGACATGATCTGTTTCTGAAAAAGAAACCCAGTTTAACTTTCAGTTAATAATACGACGAATAGCAGCCCGAACATGAGTCTGTTTGAGAAGATGAGCATGAATGAACACAGCAACATGAAACAGATCAGCAGCAACATGATGTGATTTTTTTTCGCACTGATTATCCTGATTAGATATTCATGAGTCTAACAGCCTCAGGGTAGAAGCTGTTCCTCAGTCTAGTGGTTCTACATTTACTGCTCCTCAACCTCCTTCCTGAGGGAAGCGGTGCAAAAAGTGTGTGTGCTGGGTGAGTGTGGTCCTTCATGATGCAGGTGGTCCTTTTCCTGCATCTGGAAGTGTAAATGTCTGTGATGGCAGGGAGACTGACTCCAACTGCTGTGCAGCCTTCACCACTCTCTGCAAAGCTTTTCTTTGAGTCTTTGAGTTGAGACGTCATACTCGAATGTACAGATTTTTATTCTCTCGTGACAAATTCCTTCATTTCTCACAATTTCAGTCATGGCGTCAACGGACAAGGAGGAAGAGATCACTTGCCTCTTGGCGAAAAACAATAGAAAAGAACGTGGTACATAAAACAGACCAGGGATGAAGAAGGGGGGAATTTAATACACTGGTGAAGGACATAAAAACGATGGACAGCAAGAAACATTTTGAATATTTTTTAATGGATTCTAGAAAGTTCGATGAGCTAGTTGGGTGCTTATCCCCGTTTCTTCACCACCAGGGCAGCCACACAACTGTCAGCGCTGCACACAGAGTGGCAGTCACGCTGTGCATCCTTGCGACTGGTTGCTCGGAACACAGGGAGCGGTTGGTGTCGCATACAAAACAGTTTGATGTGAACACCGTTGCCGGGCAGTTTACTGTGCGACACCGAGTACACGTGCACAGTCATAGAACTGTATCTTTGTGCGGACATGGCTGGAGGACGTACTCTTCGAGTCCGCGTTGAGTTTGCTTCAGTTTTGCTGCAGACCTCTGCCTGCGGAGTGAAGTACGTCAGAATATTTAAGGGCTTTGAGAAGGAAGAGCTCTGTTAGGAAAATATGGACCAATAAGATCTATAATATAAGCTGGAGCTAGGTTGTTGAGAGCTTTGTAGGTTAGAAGTAAGATTGTAAGAACTAAGAGTTAGAAGTAACTTCTTGCAAAATGCTCTGAAGCACTGATTTTGCATTGAACTTGACAGTTGTTTAAAATCCTTTAAAGGGTTTTAAACAACTGTCAAGTTCAATGCAAGATCAGTGCAGACACCGTTTTTAGTATTTTACACCATTTTATAATGTAGCATATTTTCTTTAATTTTGTTTTATATCACTTCTTGTATTTACTTTTCATTTTATATGTTTTTATATGAATGTTTATTGTGTGCACCTTATGTGTGGTTTAAAACAGGTTCCACTTTGCGACTCAATGAGACAATCCTGCATAAATAAAGGTTGAATGAATGAATGAAAAAAACTTTGACCAATAAAGAAATCAGACACAAAAAGGCTCCTAAACTCAAGGGATGAGCCTGTGTTGTCAACACACAACGGACAACTCTGCAACTTTAGAAATAGTTGGTTTTTTAAAGACATTGTTATATGCAGCTTGTCACATATTCATAACATGCTCACTTTTTACAGAAGCTATGAAAACCACCAAATGTAACACATTTTAATTCACAATATATTAATAGAATAGAAAGTTGATGCACCTCTGAGGTTTTTGTTGGATATTTCTCCCTATTTTTTCAGATACTGCTCAGCAAGTGGTTTTGTTTAGACCTAACACTTCTATTATCCTTCACTGTATTGCTTTTTTTTAATTTAAGCATGTTACGTACAATGCTAAGTCATGATAATAAAATGATTGTTAAAAAAAAAGACCTCCAGAACGCCTGGACATCTGTTAGATTGGCTCCTACATTTCAACAGTAATGCAGAAAAGTGTGAAGCAGCTCAAATCAGCAGTCCTGATGTAACTAATTTTATTTTTTATCTCTATTTTTTAATAATCAGTAGCTGGTGATGCCTTGTGAGTCTCCAATCTTGCAAATTAACACACACACCTACATGTGCACACTCAGACTTCAACAAAAGCATGATAAGAGAAGTTTTTATAGAAACATTTTAGATCAGGAAGTGTATAATTACTGTAGACAGAGGGGCAGATAGATGGATGTGTTTGTGTTTAACGCTCCCACTCAATTTCCCTGCAATTTACTGGACTAATAGAAAGCAGGTGTGTGTGTGTTTCCCTCTTTTCTCCCTCTATGTGTGTGCGTGGGTGTGGGTGCTTGCAGATAATGTAACGTGTTGAGGTGAAAATCATATATCATAAGCAATAAATTAGGCAGCACGACGGCCGTGGCACTGTTGCATTGCAGTAAGAAGATCCTGGGTTCAATTCCTGGTTGGACCGTCTTTCTGTGTGGAGTTTGCATGATCTCGTGCTTGCATGGGTTTTCTCTGGGTACTCTGATTTCCTCGCACAGACCAAAAACATGCATGTTAGTCTGCCTTCAGGCCCAGGCCTCCCTTGCAAAAAGAGATCTGTGATCTCAATGGGATTTGCCTGGTTAAATAAAGGTTAATAAAATAAATTATTGAGTACAAACAAAGTTAACGCTTTAATTTTCTATCAAGCACAACACTTTGAACCAGGAGAGTTCAGAAGATATGAACTTACTGGTAAAGTATGAATATAAATGTGCAGTTTCAGCTGGTTCTCTTCTTTCTGCTGCACTTGGCAAGAGGAAACAGAACGAGCTCTGAGGCAAACTCAGAAATACAAATTCACCACTGAAAGCCTCTTTGAAGAAACTAAATACAGTATGTAAATATGTGAAGGGGGTCATGTGCATGTTGTAGTGGTAAAAGTGAATCTCTCAGTATGGTGCATGCATGTGGGTGTTTGCGCAAGAGTGTGTGCTGTTTCACATTGGTCACAGAAACTCATCCCCTTTCTCCACCAATCCTCAGCAGAAATGCCTGCAAGCAACATAGTGTATCACTGCAACTACATTTGATTGCTCATTAAAAATAGGTTGCAGTCTGTTGAATGCTTTCTTAATCCAATGTGTTTTAGCTCTATTTAAAAAACAGGTTATAAAACAATGGGTTATACCTGGCTGCATGTAAGACTTTGTATCTACAGCTCACACCATTATATGGCAAAGGGCTGTTTGGATGTATTTCCCTGCTCTTTTTACCAACCATCTTTATCTTTCCCCCTTTTTTAAGTATTTGTGCGTGCGGTGAAGCATCAGGAAACAGATTCAACTTTTGACAGTTTTAGGCACCACAGGTTTAGTTATTTTAATTCATCCATCCATTATCTGTTACCCGCTTCTTCCATTTTAGGTCACGGGGGTCGCCGGTACCCATGTCCAGCAGTCACTGTGCGAGGGGCGGGGTACACCATGGACGGGTCGCAAGTCCATCACAGGGACACACAGAGACAAACTAGACAAACAACCATTCACTCTCTCATTCACACCTAAGGACAATTTAGAGTTACCAATCAGCCTAACATGCATGTTTTTGGTCTGTGGGAGGAAACCGGAGTACATGTACCCAGAGAAAACCCACGCATGCACGGAGAGAACATGCAAACTCCACCCAGAAAGACCCCTGGACCAGGATTTTATACTTATTGTGAACACAAGAAACAGGTCAGGCAGGAATCCCAATGGACTATGATGTTTGCAGATGACATTGTGATCTGTGGTGAGAACAGGTGGAAGAGAACTTGGAGAGGTGGATGTATTCACTTGAAAGAAGAGGAATGAAAGTCAGCCGTAGTAAGACAGAGTACATGTGTGTGAATGAGAGGGAGGCCGGTGGAACAGTGAGACTACAAGGAGCAGAGGTCACAAAGGTGCAGGACTTCAAGTACTTGGGGTCCACTGTCCAGGAAAATGGGGAATGTGGTAAAGAGGTGAAAAGAGAGTCCAGGCAGGATGGAGTGGATGGAGAAAAGTTTCAGGAGTGATTTGTGACAAAAAGGTGTCAGCAAAGGTCAAAGGAAAAGTTTACAAGACAGTGGTGAGACCAGCTATGTTGTATGGTCTGGAGACAGTGTCATTGACAAAAAGACAGGAGAAAGAACTGGAAGTAGCAGAAATGAAGATGCTGAGGTTCTCCTTAGGAGTGACAAGGATGGATAAGATCAGGAATGAGATCATCAGAGGTACAGCACATGTTGAACAACTGGGAGATAAAGTTAGGGAGGCCAGACTGAGATGGTTTGGACATGTCCAGAGGAGGGACAGTGGGTATATTGGTAGAAGGATGTTAGAAATGCAGCTGCCAGGAAAAAGACACAGAGGAAGGCCAAAGAGGAGATATAATAATAATAATGAATTCAATTTATAACACACTTTTCATTAGTGAAAATCTCAAAGTGCTACACACATTGAATGCTACACACATTGAATGCTACACACATTGAATGCTACACACATTCATACACCTAGCGGCAGACTACCAGGCAAGGTGATTTCCAGTCCTACCGGAAGCAACTCAGGGTTAAGTGTCTTGCCCAAGGACACAATGACATATGGTGTGGGGAACCGGGATTCGAACCGCCAACCTTCCGATCGGGGGACGACTGCCATTACCACTACGCCAGCCGCCCCGTATATATGGATGCAGTTAGAGAGGACATGAAGGTAGTTGGAGTGAGGACAGAGGATGCAGAGGACAGAGTGAGGTGGAGGAGGATGACACGCTGTGGCGACCCCTGAAGAGGGAAAAGCCGAAAGAAGAAGAAGTGAACACAAGAAACAAAAATACACTTCACTAAGCCCACTAAAACTAACAAAAAGAAATCTCAACCAGACAAAAAGTTTGAATGCAGAATTTAATCCATGAAATTTGTTTTCAAGTTTGAGACAGCATTCTAATATTCCTGTCTTCGTTTCAGCTGATTGTCCTTTTCTTCCCTAATGTTTGTTTAGGCTTGTATAGGGACCTTATTTAGGACATCAAACATTAGCATTTCATCAGAAACAGTTGAACTCAAAATTTAATTCCCTATAGGTAAACTTTGTGGTTAAGTAAAAACACTGGTGCTAAACTCTACATGTTGCAGTTGAGAATTCTACTTTTAAAAGATGATTATTAAATACTAATATAAAATATTCACAGTAGTTAATGGTTAATAATTAATCCATTATTATAATCTAATGACAATGCAATGGTTTGAAGAGCAACATGCACATTCATAGCGTGATTGTCTTTTGAGCACAAAATGTTACTGTAACTTATTAATAACGTGATAAATGACAACATAGAAATGAAGCACGTTTTATAAAAAACACTATCTTCAGTTTAAACGACCGGGAAGACCTTGAAACATATCTTGCTTGTAAAATGGGAAGTCTAATAAACAAAAAGACATAATCTGTGAAAAACTGGTGACAGTGACAGAGTCAAAAACTCCAGTGTTTAAATCTAAAAAATAGCTAAGTCTGGTCCTCTGGACATTCAAAAAACAAAAGTCAGAGAGTCTTTATTGTCATTTGCACCGCATGTGGTACATGTGATGAAAACGAGATTATGTACAAAACAAAACAAAGCAAAAAAATTGTAGAAACGTTTCGTCTTTCGTCCGAAAAACTTCCTCTGTCTGAGATGCTGTATTCAGCTCAGTCTTATAAATAGCACCTTCTCACAGTGGATCAACCAGTCTGCTGATGACAGCCGAAACCAGCTGCTCACGTGGTCAGCTGGTTTTGGCTGTCATCAGCAGACTGGTTGATCCAAACAAACAAAAAACAAACAAATAGCAAAGAAAGCCCTGGCAATAGAGTATGAACTCTACTTCACTTTTTGGGTGTTTGAACTTAAAATATTCAACAATCATGCAGACAGTCGAGTGATCAAGCAATATTTCAAGGAAAGGAGGCACATTTTCAAAAGTGAACATATTTTTATTAAAGCATAATCTGTAGGCTTTTATCTATTCAAGTTATTAAATTCATTAAAATAATTCTTAGAACAAAGGCCAAAATTATTATCAAATACTGCCCCAAATGTCTTGCTCTGCCTTAAAACAGGATTGATTTGTGTCCTTAAAGAGTTTGGCACGATTACTACATTTCCCAGCAGGCCTTTCGAGGTGCACATTTGTTCCGTCAAGCTTCTCAGCCAATGATCGTCTTTCTGGCACGGAACTCCGTAGCGAAGAGGGAAGTTCAGTTTATTTTCTTCGTGGAAAGAAAAGCTTGTCTGGCGAAGTCCCGAAGAATGAGATGTTATGAATCACTTCTACTTCGGTGACGAGTTAGTTTAATGGCATCTTGAGGTGTTTAAACGTAAGTATGCATCTGAAACGTTTGTTATCGACTCAGCTGTACCGTGATTACTAACAAGCTAACAATTGAAATTAGTCCAGCTACAGGCTGAATAAATATATTCTGAGTTTTTAACTAGAGATATACAACAATTATTTATTTGTTTGTATTTTAAGTCCTGCTGCATATGATCAAGTTTTTATTCGCGTTTAACTAGTATATATGTTCTGGGTAAAATACTGACATCTAGTGGTTCAAGGCCGCTATTGCATGTAAGAGATCTCTGGCACTGTAGCAATTATGCTCTTTATTTCTTGATTATCGGAACTTATTTATTTATTTTTACCAATTAAAATATATACATTATGGTGAGTAGGATATATGAATGCGATTTTATTTAGTAAAAATATTGAATATACATAGTACATCCACTAAAAATACTTGGATCACGACACATTTTTTTCTTATTTTGATATGATCAACCCTGCCGTATGAATCTTTCAGGCATAAAAAGGCTCCTAAACTAAAGAAATGGACCAGTGTTGTGTTGATGCATACCAGATTTTACAAAGGGCCAAGTTTAACTAGAATCTTCAAGCGTTCTGTTACAGAAAACAGTCAACACAACACAATTTGGTCCCATTTTTAGTTTAATATTAAAATAAGCTTTAAAAATATAGTTTGGTAAGAGTATTTTTAAGCCATCAAGGTGATTTTCAAATAGTCATTAGCTGAAAACTTGGCAAGCAGTATGATGATCTAAGGATGTGCATGATCCCACATCCCAGTTTTTTAAAGACACATTTCCTATACTGTATTTATTTAAACCTTTATTTTACTAAGAAAGAAATCCATTGCGATTATTATTCTATTTTACAAAGATGTCCTGGGCCATGTGCAAGATGCAAGCAAGCCATTACAAATACAGAAACGGTCAACAGTAACAGTAGTTTTAAAATATTAAAGGTTCACTATGTAATTTCTGGAGAACGCTGGGACTTAGAAAAATTTTCATCAGGTAAAAGTATTCTGCTCCCTAAGG
>JBBPBX010030129.1:13316-35397 GCA_038048925.1 Garcialebias charrua
GTATATATGTATGTATATATATATATATATATATATATATATAATGTATAAGAAAGAAAATGTGGTTTAAAACTTCTGCACAATACTGTATTTGCTGAATAAAAAAAAAAAGTGGTGGATAAAAATAAAAACATGGAGGTAAATTTGCAAAAACTGATGTTTAACTCCATTTACTTTTACTGAAATAATGTCAACAGTTTTATAATTGCAACAGCAAACTCGGTGAAACCCAAAATCCACAAACTAAAAAAAAACAAAACCTAAAGATAATATTTGACCAGTCATATCTTGTTCTTGCTCCATGAGCTCAGCCAACACCAAAGCTGCTGGTGAGGGTGTTTTTCGATGTGTACCAGTACATACATTTTCTGCCTGTATGACTCCCGTTCTCACCAGTATTTTTGTGCAACCCCTCTTTATGTGTCTGTACATACCATACATATGTCTGTCCGCAGGACACAGATTTGGATGAGACATTTCCCCTCTTGTGTGTTTGCCGTGTTTTTGTTTTGATTTCACCTTCTGCCCTTCTGAAAAAGAAAGCCACTAAGAGACGAGTCAACAAGAGGCGTTTGTTCATAATTTGCTTTGGCTTTTTTCCTCCCTGAAAATGAGTATTTATATATTCACATCAGCGTGCCATAGTGGCCTTCCAGCAGAGCTGATGGCAAGACATTAAACAAATCATGTTACGAGGTGATCATAAAATACAAGACTGTGGTGCCCCACACAGACCTGTCGTTATGGCGACGCACGCACGCACGCACGCACGCACGCACACACACACACACACACAGTTAACAGACTATATACAGTACAGACATGAAACACATCCTCACACACATACACTCACTCAGGAATTGCCCACCACCACTCCATGTTTTTTTTCTTCCATTTTCATAAAACCTTATAAATGTGCTTTTTATTTCTAAGTAGGCAGTTTTAAGTGTTTGGAGATGACTTGATTGCCTGTAGCTCAGGAATTTGTTCATTAAATTGTGGTAATAAGGGGTTAGAAAAACCAGATTAACATGCAGTGCTTCAGTTTATTTTCTACTTATTATTAATGCCACATATTATTCTACTAGCTACCCATACTTTTGCAGAAAGCTATGTGAGCCACATGTTCAAATACGAAAGTACAAACCAGATTCCAAAAAAGTTGGGACACTAAACAAATTGTGAATAAAAACTGAATGCAATGATGTGGAGATGGCAAATGTCAATATTTTATTCATAATAGAACATAGATGACAGATCAAAAGTTCAATCTGAGTAAATGTAACATTTTAAAGGAAAAATATGTTGATTCAAAATTTCACTGTGTCAACAAATCCCAAAAAAGTTGGGACAAGTAGCAATAAGTGGCTGGAAAAAGGAAATTGAGCATATAACGAACAGCTGGAAGACCAATTAACACTAATTAGGTCAATTGACAACATGATTGGGTATAAAAAGAGCTTCTCAGAGTGTCAGTGTCTCTCAGAAGCCAAGATGGTAAGAGGATCACCAATTCCACCATTGTTGCACAGAAAGATAGTGCAGCAATACCAGAATGGTGTTACCCAGCGTAAAATAGCAAAGACTTTTAAGTTATCATCATCAACCGTGCATAACATCATCAAAAGATTCAGAGAATCTGGAACAATCGCTGTGCGTAAGGGTCAAGGCCGTAAAACTCTACTGGATGCTCGTGATCTCCGGGCCCTTAAACGTCACTGCACCTCAAACAGGAATGCCACTGTCAAGGAAATAACAGAATGGGCTCAGGAATACTTCCAGAAAGCATTGTCAGTGAACACAATCCACCGTTGCCAGCTGAAACTCTACAGTGCAAAGAGGAAGCCATTTCTAAGCAAGCTCCACAAGCTCAGATGTTTGCACTGGGCCAGGGGTCATTTAAAATGGAGTGTGGCAAAATGGAAGACTGTTCTGTGGTCAGATGAGTCACGATTTGAAGTTCTTTATGGAACACTGGGACGCCATGTCATCCGGACCAGAGAGGACAAGGATAGCCCAAGTTGTTATCAACGCTCCGTTCAGAAGCCTGCATCACTGATGGTATGGGGTTGCATGAGCGCTTGTGGCATGGGCAGCTTGCATGTCTGGAAAGGCACCATTAATGCAGAGAACTATGTTCAGGTTCTAGAACAACATATGCTCCCATCTAGACATCATCTCTTTCAGGGAAGACCCTGCATTTTTCAACAAGATAATGCCAGACCACATTCTGCAGCAATCACAACATCATGGCTACGTAGGAGAAGGATCCGGTACTGAAATGTCCAGCCTGCAGTCCAGATCTTTCACCTATAGAGAACATTTGGTGCATCATAAAGAGGAAGGTGCGACAAAGAAGGCCCAAGACGATTGAACAGTTAGAGGCCTGTATTAGACATGAATGGGAGAGCATTCCTATTTCTAAACTTGAGAAACTGGTCTCCTCTGTCCCCAGACGTCTGTTGAGTGTTGTAAGAAGTAGTGGGGATGCCACACAGTGGTAAAAATGGACTTGTCCCAACTTTTTTGGGATTGTTGACGCCATGAAATTTGGAAACAACAGAGTTTTCTCTTAAAATGATCCATTCTTCACCCAGTGACTCCTCACATCAATCACCTACTGTACTGTATATAACTCGTCGCTGAAGGCGAAATCTTGCCGCATTACCTTACTTGCACGTCGCATTGCCGTATAACTCGCATCAGTCCAAAAATGTCTAATAAAGTGGGAAAAAACATAAATAAGTCGCTTCGTTGTACAATTTGCATCTATTATGCTTCACCGCTGACGCGTCATGTTTTTTATGCGTCACTTCGACGTTGACCACCCAGAAACTTGGGCTGGTGTTGTGCCAAAAATCAATTGGCTGCCAAAATGGCAGCCGCGGGAGCGTGCACGAGAGGACTTTAACAAGAATTTAACAAGATTAACACTTAAAACAATTATTTGTTTGCTCAAAATTTTAGTAGTGTCTCAGTTGAACTTTTCCTAAACAAATGCACTTTAATGGTCAAATCAGCTGCATTTCGCTTGGGCGGTGTGGCGAAAAGCTGAGAATCTTCACCAGCAGATTTGACATTTGCTCCATGAGTTCTGGAGCAAGACGAAGGTGGTTTGGTATGGCACTGGTGGAACAAATAACAAATGCAGTTGATCAAAAGAAGAGTTGTATTACGGTAGTATTTATGTTGATTTAAGGAAGGCATTTGATACTATAGATCATGGAATTCTTCTTGATAAACTATATAAATATGGTATTAGAGGGACAGCATTAAAGTGGCTAAATAGTTATTTGGAAGATCGAAAACAATTCGTTCAAATTCATGACATAAGATCCAAATTTAGTAATATCACATGTGGAGTGCCTCAGGGCTCAGTACTTGGACCCAGGTTATTTAATTTGTATGTAAATGACTTGGTTAATTTGTCAGACTTTTTTAGATGTATTTTTTTTTTGCAAAAGACACAACATTTATTTGTAAAGGTGATGATACAGAACAAATGCTGGAGTTAATACAGTCAGAATTTGTGAAAATACTAAATTGGTTTCGTCTACATAAGTTATCATTAAATCTGGATAAAACTTATTACATGATACACAGCAACAGAAAAACAGATGTTCACGCTCCATTTTTGGTAGATAGAACTGAAATTTGTAGAGTTAGTGAGGTGAAATTTTTGGGTGTTATTATTGATGAGAAATTAACATGGAGACCTCACATAAACAATTTGAGAACAAAAATATCTAGATCGATAGCAGTTCTGTATAAAGTAAGAGAGTTATTCACTGATAAAGCAATGTTTATGTTGTATAATGCAATAGTTGTTCCTTATTTGGTTTACTGTATTGAAGTCTGGGGTAAAGCGTGTAAAACTATAACTAATCCTTTGTTCATTTTACAGAAAAGAGCTGTACGAATTATTATGAAAAAAAAACTATAGATATCCGTCGACTACTTTATTTTATCAACTGAAAATTTTGAAGTTCTATGATTTGGTTAATTATAACATTTTGTTGCTTATGTATAAGGCACATAAAGGCATGTTGCCTGTCAATATTCAAACAAATTTTGATAAAAGAGAGAGTGTATATTTTTTTAAAGGAATTGAGATGTTTGTGAAGCCTTATTTTAGTAGTAGTTTGAAGGAACGATCCACAATAATTCAGGGAACAGGATTGTGGAATGGTTTTGAAGATACCGTTAAAAATGCCAGATCAATGTATTCATTTAAGAGACTGATAAAGACGAGTTTCTTGGAAGAATATGGAAATCGTTAATATATATCTACTTAATTTGTTGTCTGATTTGATTAAGATGTTTGAGTTTTTATGTTTTTAATTTAGCTAGATTGTTATTGTCTTTGTGAATTACATTTTTTATATATAATTTGATTTACATTAGAATTAAGTAAAAAGGGGCAGTTTTCATAAGACTAGTTCTTCTTCTGCCACCTTTCATTTTATTTTATTTACATTTTTTTGATTGTATTGTATAATTGTCATGTTTTTAAATGAAATGAATAAATTTTCCCCAAAATAAATAAATAAATAGCATCAGTTGTTTCCACACATCCTGTTCTAAATATGTTGATGGATGTGTCTGTGTGTGTGTGTGTGCATGTGTGTGTGTGTGTGTGAACAGCACGATGGGGGCAGATGGTGTCCCGGGTCAGTCTGTGCACTGGAGGAAGGTGCTGTGGGAACGCCAGCCGTTTCCTGATAACTACGTGGACCAGAGGTTCCTGGAGGAGCTGCGGAGGAACGAGGGCCTCCGGCAGTACGACTACTGGGCTGTGGTGAAAGAGGCAGGCTTTGTAGGACAGCAGCTGTCTTGTGTGGCAGTTTTTATCACGCTGTGGCTCTACATGGAACAGGTATGACCACAGAATGTCTCTGATCTTCTTGTGTTTTTCTGTGTTTAATTAAGTCAAAAGAATAAAAAGTAAAAAACATCTGTTCTCACAGGGTCTTCTGGCACCTGAGACGTTGCTGTGGACCAGCCTTGTTAGTGCCGTGCTGGGATATGGGCTCCACCAGGCTTTGACATCTCAAGATGAATCCTGCAGTGAAAAACGCACACATCTGGCAGACTTGCAGAGCGCTGCCCTTTTCCTTTCTTTTACCTTTGGCTTCTCACCGGTTCTTAAAACCTTAACAGAATCTGTGAGCACAGACACGGTGTACGCCATGTCTGCTGTCATGTTGCTGGCTCACCTTGTGTCGTTCCCATATGGCAAGCCCTCGCCTCCTGGGAGTTTCTCCTTAAATGCAGCCCTTTTTGCCTCAGTGTGTTTGGCCTCCAGATTACCTGGCGCTCTGCACACCTTCACCATGCTTACCTGTGCACTGCTGGTGTTTGGCCTATGGCCCTGTCTGCTGCAGCGGCTGAGGGAGAACACCCCTCGCCAGTTCACTGGAGTGTGTGTGGGAGTGTGTATTGGAGGAGTAGGAGGTCTGGCGTCCCAATCACAGGGCGGAGCCGTGCTCTTATCCCTGGCCTTAGTTAGCGTTACATTGCTCTGTCCCTTGCTGCTCGTGTGGCTGCAGAGGCACAAGGACAACATCCAAGGACCCTGGGATGAAGCTGAGATTCATGAGGACCTCGCAAACTTTCTCCACTGATGGACAAACTAACAATGAGGACAATGGTTGGTTTTAATGACTCATCTTGTCAAAAAACTGTCGAGTCAATACTTATTATTATCAAGTTCTGCCTGTCAGAGCTGATTACTGCAGCAAATGAAGCTTTGTGTAAAGAATTTAGACAACTACTGTATGTACAGTTGTGGTCATGAAGGTGAATTCACTTTTATTCCCCAAATACTGTGGCTTCTGCTGTGAAAAAGCGTTTTGCAGCTGAAGTTAAGGAAAACTTATTACCTTATTCACATACTGTACTTTAAATTTAACTTTTTGAGACAGCTGCCAATGAGATGGCGTACATCCAAGATGGCGGCGCGTGCAAACGTTGCGGCTTCTCTCTCTCCCAGCAACACGGTGCTTTCGTCTGTTTTGTCCTGCACGCCGCAATTTGCCGGCACGTCTTTGTCTTGTCTACGTGTTCAAGAACGCAAGTATAGCCGTGAATTCCTGCTTGATGTCGGAAAAACCGCTCATTTGGGAATAAACAGCGAACTCCACGAGAAGCTACATGAGCTCGAGGTGGAGCTACTTGAGCTTCGTGACTGCGAGCTGCTCTGGAAGCCAGCCCCGACCTTCCCTTCATCGCGCCCGCCGTGGAAGTACCACAAGCGGCGTGACGCTTCACCGCGCCCGCCATGGAAACGCCACAAGCGGCGTGACAGGAAACAGAAGCGGGGTAAACGCGGAGGTATCAGAGCTAGGCTAGCAGCTAGCCCACACAGGCCGGCTATTCCATCCATGGTTCTGGCTAACGTGCGCTCCTTGGACAACAAATTGGATTATATACGCCTGCTACGAACGACACAAAAGACTGTGAGAGACTGTTGTGTGTTTGTATTCACGGAAACGTGGCTTAACAACAACGTTCTGGACCATGCTATTCAGCTGGAGCAGCTAACATGCTACAGAGCGGACCGAGCTTTCATCAAGGGAGGTAAGACTCGCGGAGGCGGGCTCTGTGTTTACATCAACAACGCATGGTGTCGTGATGCTGCTGTGGTCTACAAACACTGCTCACATTTAGTGGAGTTCATGACTATTAAATGCAGACCGTTCTTTTTACCGAGGGAGTTTACAGCTGTTTTGATTGTTGCTGTATATATCCCCCCAAGCTCCAACAGCAAAGATAGAGGTGAGGCACTAAATGAACTATATCTGCACATCAGTGAGCAACAAACAGCCCATCCTGATGCTTTTCTCATCACGGCTGGTGATTTCAACCATGCAGATTTAAAGAGTGTTCTTCCAAAAACATACAGAAACATAAACTTTGCAACAAGAGGAAACAACACCCTGGACCAGGTTTACACCACCATGAAAAATTCCTACAGAGCCATCCCCCTCCCCCACATTGGTGCTTCTGACCATATCTGTGTTATGCTAAAGCCAGCATACAGGCCACTGGTGAAAGTCACAAAACCAGTCCGCAAGCAGATACGAGTGTGGCCAGAGGGGTCTTCAGAGGCACTCCAGGACTGTTTTGACACCACAGATTGGAGTATGTTCAAAGAAGCTGCTACCACAAACAACACCACATGTCTCCAGGAGTACTCAGACACTGTATGTTCATACATCACCAAGTGCATTGATGATGTAACCAACCTTAAAACCATCACTGTTCGGGCTAACCAGAAGCCATGGCTGACAGCTGAGGTTCACAGACTCATGAAAGCCAGGAATGCTGCCTTCAAAGCGGGAGATCAGGTGGGCCTGAGGGCAGCCAGAAACAACCTGGACCGGGGCATCAGAAAGGCAAAGAAGCAGTATTCTGGGAAAATAGCTCACCGTTTCAAGGACAGCAGGGATACACGCAGTCTGTGGCAGGGAATACAGACCATCACAAACTACAAACCACCCCCCCAGACCTGTGACAGCTCAGCCTCTGCGCTGAATGAACTGAATGAGTTCTTTGCTCGGTTCGAGGCAAGTAACAGCACACCAGCACATAAACTCCCCCCCTCTCCTGATGGCCAGGTGCTGACGCTGTCCTCAGACAGCGTAAGGCGATCATTCATCAAGATTAACGCCCGGAAGGCCTCTGGTCCTGACAACATACCTGGTCGTGTGCTGAAGGACTGTGCAGGGGAACTCGCAGCGGTCTTCACGGACATCTTTAACATCTCACTGAGCCAGGCCATCGTCCCCACCTGTTTCAAAGCCACCACCATCATCCCTGTCCCAAAGAAGGCAACGCCCGCATGCCTCAATGACTATCGCCCAGTAGCACTCACCCCCATCCTGATGAAGTGCTTTGAACGGCTAGTCATGAAAAGCATCACATCTGTCCTCCCTGACTCCCTGGATCCCTTCCAATTTGCATACCGACCTAATCGCTCAACCGACGATGCCATCTCCTCTGCCCTTCACACAGCTCTCACACATCTGGACACGAAGGACTCCTATGTTAGAATGTTGTTCATCGACTTCAGCTCGGCATTTAACACCATCATCCCCCAACAGCTCATCCTTAAACTGGACAGTCTGGGGCTGAACACCTCAATGTGTAACTGGCTGCTAGACTTCCTGACCGGGAGACCACAGACAGTGCGGGTCGGGAGTAACACATCTAGCACCATCACATTGAACACAGGGGCCCCACAAGGATGTGTGCTGAGCCCCCTTCTATTCACCCTGCTAACACACGACTGCACACCATCGTACAGCTCCAACCACTTCATCAAGTTTGCGGACGACACAACAGTGGTGGGTCTCATCAGCAACAACGATGAGACGGACTACAGGAACGAGGTGAGCCGCCTGGCCTTGTGGTGCGGACACAACAATCTCACTCTCAACGTGGAGAAGACAAAGGAGATTGTTGTGGACTTCAGGAAGAAGGATGCCCAACATGCCCCTCTGACCATCAACAGCACCGCAGTGGAGAGAGTAGACAGCACCAAGTTCCTGGGAGTGCACGTCTCAAAGGACCTGTCCTGGAGCAGGAACACTGCAGCACTGGCAAAGAAGGCTCACCAGCGTCTCTACTTTCTCCGCAAGCTGAAAAGGGCTGGAGCTTCAACCCCCATCATGAGCACCTTCTACAGAGGTGCCATAGAAAGTGTCCTGACCAGCTGCATCACTGTGTGGTTTGGTGCATGTACTGCATCCTGCCGCAAGAGCCTCCAGCGCATTGTGAGAGCAGCTGAGAAGATCGTGGGCACCTCCTTGCCCTCACTGCAGGACTTACACAGCAAACGCCTCACTCGGAAAGCCCACCGCATGGCAGGTGATCCCACACACCCACTACACAGCTGCTTCAGACTGCTGCCATCAGGGAGGAGACTGAGGAGTCTCCAGGCTCGAACCAGCAGACTGAGAGACAGCTCTGTTCATCAGGCAGTCAGAATGCTAAACACTCTGCCTGCTCTGCCTCCCCTCCCATTTGAACTGCCTTAACACTAAAACTTTCTCACACATTATCACTCAACACAAAGTTTTTAACACTAGACTCTGTGTCATCAAACGGGTTTTCACTAAACTCTCGGTCATGTGCTCATACAGTTTGCACTACTTCTCATACTTGCACTAATGTCTGTATTACATCACTGCCTATAATCATAATACTGTTTACATTCTCTGTTTACATTTATTAATACTGTTTACTTTTATTACTACTGCTTACATGTAATTACTACTGTTTACATTTATTTACACTACTCTAATATCTACACCACTGCTGGTACATATACAGTGTGCTCTGAACGGTCTTATTTAGGGATGCCCAATGTGCCTTACTGCATATGCCACTTTTTGCCTCTATAACAACATCAACTACTACCTCATACATATACTGTGTACATTGACTCATACGCTGCTTTGCCACTTTGCAAATGTCAATGCTAGAAACCTTTAGTTTATTTTAGTTATACTTTTTATACTCTTTTTTTATACTAGTATGCAAAAACTCAGGACAATATTATGTTCATTAAATGTTTAATGTTTTAGTTTTAGAGTTGGTGTAAATTTTCATACTCTTATACCACTATGCAAAAAACTCAGGACAGTGTTAGTTTTACTATTTTATGCTTATGTCTATTATTATATGTTTCAGTGTTTCAATGTTTAGATGTTTACTGTTGCACCGAGGGACTGAGAGAAACGCAATTTCGGTCCTGTGTATGTCCTGTACTGTACATATTGCAGATCTGACAATAAAGTTGACTTTGACTTTGACTTTTTGAGATGTACAGCTGTAACCACAATTGTACCCGCAGATACTTTTATCATCTGTAAACAGCATGCATAATAATTTCAAGTTGTATGAATAAGCTTTAGGATGATTTGAGTTTTACAAGTTAATTTTGAATTGTTCTGTTTGTACCATCTGCAGGTGTTAGACGGTGCAGGCCTTGATGTAGATTTCTTAATTTCTTCTCCCTCTGGCGATTTGCTGTTCAGCGACCACCACAAGTCAGACGGCGTCCACACGTAAGAGACCAGACGCCACAGGTGTTGATGTGAGTTTTTATGTTCAACCTCTTATCTCTTGCTCTGTCTTTCAGCGTAGAAGCTTTGGAGAACGGAGACTACATGTTCTGCTTTGACAACACCTTCAGTACTGTCTCCGAGAAGCTCATCTTCTTCGAACTGATCCTGGACAACATGGACACAACCGAAGATCCAGATGATTGGAAGGAGTTTGTCCAGGAGACAGATATGTTGGGCATGAAGCTGGAAGACCTCATGGTGAGGGTGCAGACAGTTGCTGCACATATTTTTAAGGATTTGTAGACTAGGGGACAATTTAATGTGAGCAGCATATCTGAAAATGTAAATCTTAATCTGATCAACATCATTTTTAATTCCAAACCAGATTAAAAGCAAAAAACAACTGGACTTCTGTTCTGTAGCTGAAGACTAACTGATATCCTAACTGGGCTTTTGTCAAGTCAGCAAGAAAATCTACAAAACACACCACTGAAAACATAACAGACAGAAAAACATAGTCATCCCTTATGTTGCTGGAGTGTCAGAGAAACTCAGAAGGATTTTCTCCAAACACAACATCCCAGTCCATTTCAAACCCAGCAGGACTCTGACAAAGTCAAAGTCAACTTTATTGTCAGAACTGCAATATGTACAGGACATACACAGGATTGAAATTGGGTTTCTCTCAGTCCCTCGGTGCAACAGTAACCATTTAAACACTCAAACACTGAAACATTTAATAAACATAAGCATAAAATAGTAAAAGTGTAACACTGTCCTGAGTTTTTGCATAGTAGTATAAAAGTATGAAAATTTACACCAACACTAAAACATTTAATGAACATAAGCATAAAATGAAATAATAAAAGTGTAATACTGTACTGTCCTGAGTTTTTGCATAGTAGTATAAAAAAGTATAAAAAGTATATCTATAAAGGCTGGTCCACCCTAAGGACAAAACACCTACAAACAGAGTGGTGTGGTGTATGCGTTCCAGTGCAGCGAGGACTGTTCAGACCTCTCTATTGGATAGAAACAAACAGTTACTTCACAGACGCATGGCTCAACACAGGAGAGCCCCCTCCTCAGGACAAGACTCAGCTGTTCCTCAAGGATAAGGAACACTCATGTGAGGACCAAAATGTCCACATTTTGGACTGAGAAGACAGATGGTTTGGGGGGGCACCCACTTCGGATGTTATCAAGCATTAAATGGTCGTTATCAGTTATTATCATCCCCATACTTAGCGGTCAGATTGCTTCTCCTGTACCTCCTAGTAGGTTTAAAGGTACGTTGTCACCGTTACAATCGATGACAGCAGGCTCCGTCTTTAGCTACGTGGTTAGGTTTAGAGTAAAGGGTCTTGGGTTAGGTTTAGGCTCTTGGTTAGGTTTAGGCACAAAGGTAAGGGGGTTAGGTTTAGTGTTGGTCCTCTGGGTCAGGTTTAAGGTTAGGTTTAGGAAAACGGTTACATAAGCTGAAAAAAAAAACAACGCTTCCGGGTTTACGGAAACACACTGCCTACTCACAGCGATAATAAAGCTGATAACGTTCTTTTAAACATGCTAGGAGGTAGATTGGACAGTTTCGCCGCTATATATGGGGATGATAACAGCTAATAACACCCATTGTATGGACTGACAACATCTGAAGCCGCTGGGGGAGGGGGGGGGGGTGAAGGAAGCAATTTATGTAAAATGAGAGAACATCTTTAAACAGAGGAGGAAGCCTCAGATGTCAACTTCCAAAAACTTACAATTCAGCTTTAGGCCTGATACCCAATCAGTTTCACACCTAGCAGAAATTTCAACCATGTGACCAGAGTGACCCATCGGTGGGTGGGACTAACAAAGACCCTAACGATCCTCTATTGTGAGGAGTGCGAGGTCAGTCTGCAGTCAGCTTACAGAACACCTCAGCTTGATAACTCAAACCCCACACTTCCTTTAGCCCCTTTCATAAGTCAAATCCGCGCAATTGCCGCACAGACCAGTCCGGCTTTAATCCTCCCCGGGTCATTCATAAGACCACTGTTGAAGGCGGGCAGGTCCCGCTCACATAAACGTGTTCATAAATGAACCTGCAGCGCGGATCCAAGAGGCGTGGAGCAGAACTCAGCTGAGCTGAACTGGACCGCGACGTATTTATTGTGGGACAGACGTCAGACGTTTACAAGTTGTCGTTTCGTGTCATTTTTAATATTTCCTCAGTAATAAATCTACAGCTGCACTGTCTCCCTCCAGCGCGCGCACACAGCACACAGCTCCTCCGCTGCTCAGAGAGAGAGAGAGAGAGAGAGAGAGAGAGAGAGAGAGAGAGAGAGAGAGAGAGAGAGAGAGAGAGAGAGAAAAAGAGCAAAACTAACTTTTACAAGTTGCTGTTTCGTGTCATTTTTAATATTCCCTTGTTAATAAATCTGCTTGTTGATTAATCCTGCGGTCGCTCACTGATATCATCATATTCTGAGCGCGGATCCGCGGGTTGCATTCACAAGTGGGTCTGCCCGGCTCGGGTCCGGATCTGATACTACCTCTGCTCGTGGATCAGGGGTACATCAGAGGTGAGTAAAATTTACTCACCTATCCGCCTTTGTGTTTTTTCTGAATGCTCGTTGGAGGACTGAACACGCATCAGGCCCGGACTGAGCCGTCTTATGAAAGGGGCTTTTGTTACTTTGAACTGAGAAAGTCAAAAGTTATTTGTCATTCGCACCACATGTGGTACATGTGGTGGAATGAAATTGTGTACACAGGGTCCCAGTTACACCCAACAAAAGTATAAAATGTAAAGAAAAACAGTAATAAGATCTAAGATATGAACTAATAATACACTAAGCACTAGTAGTGCAAAAACAATGCACCGAACAACAGCAGCACGAACATGAGTCTGTGTGAGCAGATGAGTATGAATGAACCCAGCAACATGGATATCAGAAGCATGAGATCAGCAACATGGATATTCATGAGTCTAACAGCCTCAGGGTAGAAACTGTTCCTCAGTCTAGTGGTTCTACACTTAATGCTCCTCAACCTCCTGCCTGAGGGGAGCGGGGCAAAAAGTGTGTGTGCTGGGTGAGTGTGGTCCTTCATGATGCAGGTGGCTCTCTTCCTGCATCTGGAGGTGTAGATGTCTGTGATGGTGGGGAGGCTGACTCCTGAGAAAGCTTCTCGGATGAGAAGTGAAACGTCTTCAGCTACAAATAAAGTCCAGTTGTTTTTGCTTTTAGCCTTGTTTGGATTTATCATGTCCTGGACGATGAGAATCTTCACCAGCACATTATTTTTAATTCTCACATTTTAGACTTTTCCTTCTGCTTGTTACTAATGCTTACACAATGAAACGTGACCCAACATGTTGCCCACAAATAAGCACGCAGTCAACAACCCACAGGCACATTGGGCCTCATGCAAGAACCGTTCGTACGCACAGATTTGTTCTTAAATTGTGCGTACGAGTGATTTAGGAGCATTTGTGGCATTCAACAATGTTTTCGTATCCTAAGATTTTTTTCAGATACGAACAAAATTTACGAGTGGTCCAGACCTGTCGTATATTTTACGAGCAGTCAGTCTGCTGTTATCCAGACGGATTTTCTTCACTAATAACTTTATATTTCGTTATTCAGAAAATATTTTGAGTCCAAAGAAATCACGCACCATAATTATTTTTGACAATAGGTTATTCTGTTTGAATTAGAATTATAATTTTAAATGTAATAATGACTAACGGATTAAAATATTTAAATTAAAATCAATTTGTTATCAATGCCGTTTTCTAACACTACAATATTAATATGAAGATCTCAAACTAAAACCAACTTAAATTATGAATTAATTTAAGTTTAATTTGTCTCGGTAACGCAGACTTTACCTTGACCTCCTCCTGTTGCAGTCATAGAGCTCCGATAGCTCAGTGAGATGAGCGTTGGCTCGTCGTTCCGAACCTTATGGGTTCAATTCCCACATGGGACAACGTTTTTTTTTTCTTTTAATTCATTCCAGATTTAAAAAACACAAGAAAACTATTTACAATACAACAAGAAATAAAGCATAAAGTTTTTTTAATCTGGAATGAATAAATAATCTAAAGAAAGAAGGAAAAAAAATAGTCATACCTTGTGGGAATCGAACCCACGAGGTCTAGATAAGGTCAGGAGCAGCTAACGGCGCAATACGTTCCCAGTGAGCCACCAGGACGTGTGTATATTTTAAGGTCCACATTTATTATAAACAAACATTCTTTGGCTTTAGCTGGTCCTTTAATCCCATGAGTGACGCTGCTAAAAAGGACAGATTTTCTTTTCTCGATCTCGGAGAGCAGAACTTCAATCTCCGCACCAGTAAAGTTATCCTTTTTACTTTCCGCTGTCATTTGTATGAACGGACACTTCCTGCTCTCTGAGGCAGGAAACGTAGCCTTATATGGTGTTTTGAGGGGTGGGAATTATGTAAATAACCTCTCCGCGTGCACGCGCAGGTGGATAGAACAGGTGGAATTCATCATACGTACGCAGCTCATTTACACACTTTTCCTGAGGATAGAAGAGTTTGTTGAATCTGACGTGGCATGTTCGTACGAACGCTTCATACGAACAAAAGTAAGAGAAATTTAGGATAAAAATACGAACGTTCTTGCATGAGGCCCAATGTGTCCCAAAAATAGATAGCATGTGATGAACTCCTACTTATCTGCTGACAATAACCCTTTTCCCTCCCGTTCCCTCTCAAGTAGCAGCTTTGTGTCAGAAGTCAGAGGCATGACATGTTTTCTGAGCTGTTTGTTTTTTAATCTTTTGAAAGAGTTCTGCCGTCAAATGGTTTTCACACTCGTTTGTTCCTCCTCCAGGACACCATCAGCAACGTGAAGTCTCGGCTGGGCAAAAGTGCGCAGATCCAGACGCTGCTGCGAGCGTTCGAGGCTCGTGACCGGAACATCCAGGAGAGTAACTTTGAACGGGTGAACTTTTGGTCTGTGGTCAACCTCGTTGTGATGATGGGGGTGTCGGCGGTGCAGGTCTATCTGCTCCGCTCGTTGTTCGAAGACAAAAGGAAAATTCGCACGTAACACCGCCTGTATGTGAAGGACAGAAAACAAGAAACTAACATGCTTTATTACAAATATTTTTTTCTGACTTGTTCATAATGTTTCACACTAAAGTATGACAATCACCACAGTTTACACTTCATTCATTCTATCTCTTTAGAAAAAAACTATTAGAAATGTATCTATAAAGTTGTACATTATTACACAGTTATTTTCTATCTGCTGTAATTGTTAACTAAAAGAATAACATCTTTATGATGCAACTATTTTTCTAACAGAACTTCTGGGCAATTTGCAAAAAAAAAGTCATTTTTGATTTTAGGACAAGTGTTTCTAAAAGTTGAGCTGGAGTGGATGAAGACGTTGTGTGCAGTTAATTTATTGTTGCCAAAAAGGGAGGGGAGATGTAACCAGTCTCATACCTTTCCTAAATGTTACTCTTACAAATGTAAAGTTGTATTATTTGACTTGAGCTTGTCTGTGGTTGAGGTCAAATGTCTTTCCCTTCTATGTGAATGCTCAGTTGTGACGTGTGTGTGTGGGTTGTGTGACGAGAAGCAACGCAGCATCTCTGTCAGGTCTGACTGCTGAGCCTGGGCTTTGATTTGTGTCCTGAGCTGTGAAGGCCGTGGTGTCCGCTTACAGACACCTACTTTTATAAAGAGATCAAGCCTGCCTTTCTCTGGCAACAGAAGTCTATTTCAATCTTACTGACATCTGGACGGTCGTTGCCACCACGTCGTCGCTTTAATCAGCTCAAGCCTCATCTGCTCTCTCTTTACTGTCTACACCATTTTTTACTAACACTAGCACTGCCTCACATGCCATTGAACAACACATTTTATTTTTTCTTAAATTTTGGACACTGAGGTGTTAGAGATGGGTTACACGGAGGTCCCACCAGAAATGTTTTGACAACAAAGGAGCACTTCTAAAGAGTCATCTGTCACTTCTATTTGTGGAAGACTACTGTGGCTTTTGATTAGGTTTATATGTTTTTATTTCACTGCTGCTGTCATCCTGTGAGTTTAACCTGTGCAGGAAATAGATCATGCTTTCATTTCTGAACAAAGCCTTATTGTGGAAGAAAACCAAATGTTTGCGTACTAATTGTGTTAGATTACACATATTAGGACGTAACGTACAGTTTGCACATTCATCACTTAAGTTCCTAATTCTGACATTTTTATAAGTAATATTTGAAGTGCTTTTGAAATCCAGGAGGAATCTTGACATTTGTAAAAACATTTCTATGTTACTGAGCAGATGAGTTTTACTATGCAAGTACACTCTGAAAATATTTTACAGCCATAAATCAGTGGAGCAGAATGAACATATTTATTCAGCTAAAGTTCTGTAGTTGTACATGTGTAAAAAATAAACTTTTTTTTTCTGATCGGTGTGCTCTTTTGTGTTCTTACTAAACGATATTCAGTATATCAGCCAGTTGTGCAGTTGCCTATAAATCAAGAACTTTAGATGATAGTACTGAGCTGGGTCTTGTGTCTCGTCTTGAGTTGAGGAGCACAGATTTGATGAGATGTGGACGTGTTGCAGTGAAATGGCCTTCTGAAGTATGACTGGAGAGCCTAAAGGAAGACAAACGACAAGTGATAGTTGTAAGCTCAACCTTAAAATTATTACATCTTAAGACACTAGCTCTTCCTGTGCAGTATAGATGATTTTCATCAAAGGTAAGGTCAGGTCTCTTGTAAATGAGTCCTCGAGGCTCAATGGGATTAACCTGCCTGAATAAAGGTTGAATGAAAAATATATGTGATGTGTAACAAATACAGTAAATGATTATGAGCTATAATAACTACTGGCTATCAAAGATGGTGCTGAGTGGTTGAACTTTGACTCACATTTGAAAGTGCCAGGTTCTGGGTTGTTGCTATAGTGACATTTTATAGTGTCTTGTTTTAATAGACTAAATTAATTTGTTGCTCAAATCAAAAACACAGAGTAACACAATTTATTACTGTAAGACTTATATAAGTTTTAAAATATTAGGTTATTTATCCGTACTTTGGCCGTGCTGGTTTGTTGATTGGACTTTATCCGTTCGACAGAGAAGGAGCGTCCATATGTTCATGTTCAGCACAGTAATTTTTTTTTTAATCTTTATTTTCAACATCACAAAATATAACAATATAATTGAACATAGCTATGAAAAAAGACAAGAATAGCCAGGGGGAACATAAATTGAACAAAATAAGCGGAAGGTTACAGTCATTATTTTTGCAAAATGTGCCAAGTCTTATTGTATAAAATAAAAAATAAATGAACAACAATATAAACAAAACAAAAAAATAGATTTTAATATAAAAGTTCGTCCATAATCCCAAGTTGAGAGCAAGCCCATATTGTTGTTTTTGCTTTTTGATTAGTTGAGGGTCTAATTGTAAGTAAATATTGTTTAAACCCAAGCAGAGAGAGCACAATTTTGCTGAATTATGCTGAAAAAAGTTTAAACTTGTGTAAAATATGTGGAATTAGCTGAAAGGGTAAAACAGCTAAATAGTAGCTGAAATAGCAGAAAAAGCTGAAACTGGCATAAATAAACTGAAAGGAGCATAATAAGTTAAAATTATCAGAAGAAGTTGGAAAAAGCACAAAAATGCTGTAGTTAGAGAGAATCTGAAAGGATCAGAAAAAAGCTGGGAGAAAAACTGCTGAAATTTGCTGAAGGTAGCTGAAAAAAGTTTAAATCTGCACAAAGAAGCTTGAAGAAGCTGACACAGAACAAAATGTGAAAGGAGTGTTAAAATTTTGTAAACACATCTAAAGATCTGAAGGATGTAAAATGAGTTCAATTAATTTTCTATGAGAAAAAATGCCAGAAAAGGCTACCGGTAAATATTTCAAAAAGCTAAAGTTGCACCAATATCAAAAGTCATAGCAGGATTGTCCTGAGAGCTGAATGTTTTGATTGTGTTGTATGATGTTGTGATTTTTATTTTTTTTGGGATGCACGATACACATTTTCTTGCTTCCGATCCCGATACTTAAACCTGGGTATCGGCCGATACCGATCCAGTTCCGATATCCTCATTATCATTGATTTTATACGAGGCTGTAATAATCTCCTCTCAAGTACAATGTGTGCACATGCATGCATGTCCAAAAAGGCAACTTGATGTAAGTTTTATTAATGTTGGATAAGTTTAAAAGTTATGATTAAATTCTGCTAACACAAACATGTTTTATTTTATTCCTAACTCTAAAGTGGATATTAAAGTGATTAATTTAAGTGATTGTTTGTTTAAAGTTATTTTATATGTTCTTTTAAATAATGGGGTGATATAAGATTTTGTTTCTTCTTTCTGCACTCTTTTCATTTAATATTCTTTTTGATGAATTTGTTTTATTTTGTCTCTTTTAAATGTGTAAAGGATTATGAGGAGGTCAATATTAATACTGACCTCTTTACCTTAATTAATTTACTTATTCAGATTGAATAGTAATTTCACGGATTCTTTTCTTTTTCAGTTTACCCAATATTTCTGTGATCTTTATGATGGATAAATAAACAGAGCTATAGAGTGACAATGGACATTGACTTAGTTTGGTATGCCAGGCGACACTACCATTTATTTAAAATAAATCAACTAAAATCAACACCATTACACTTGATTGACATGATTTCACTTTCTTTCAATTTAATACGTCAGCACACTTAAATTCAACACAACAGACTTCAATATTGGATGTTAACATATTTAGTCTGTGGCTCTTTAACTTAAAATAGTTTCCAGCTTAGATTGAGAGGGAAAAAGAGAGGAGGAAAGATTTAAAGGGGACCACATATTCAAAATTCACTTTTTAATGTTTTTTTTACTCAACTTTGGGTATTTACTCCATAAAAAAACAGTCCTAAGGCCAAAAAAATGCACCCAGTGGTTTATTTACTCTAAGTAGATTTATTTAACTGTGATAAGATAGGTTTCGTTTGAAATCATCGCGCCTGTTACGTCACAGGCGCGAGGACAACCCACCTCGAACCTGAGTCCAGCCCCCTCACCTAGCAACCCCTGGTGCGGCTCAACCCACTCCAGTATAAAAGAGTTGACGGTTGTTTTTCCTGATTTCATGGCTAAAAATGTCACAGAGTCTAGCCAGCTAACTCTCTGACCCTCGTGGCGCAGATAATGGATTTAAAATTGATAGTTTTCAGATGGGAACAGATGCGCATGTTTCTGTGTGTGTGTGTGTGTGTGTTGGTTTATGTGTCATTAGCAGGACAGACTACTTAACGCAACCAAACCCGTGTGTGCGCGTGTGTGTGTGTCCTCACATACAGGTTCAGCCTGAGCCAAGATCACTTGGAGCTCCTATTTAATTCCATCAGAGCGTCAGGTAGTGTTGATAAAAAGAAAGCCCGCTGTGAGTGTGTGTGTGTGTGTATGTGTGTGTGTGCCGGCCCGCACGTGCTCCTCGGAGGGACGCAGATAAAAAAGCCCCCGCTGTGCTGCTGTGCTTGTGTGTGTGTGTGCTTTGCTCCCCTACAGCTGCGCCACAGGCAGAAGGAGGGAGAGTCAGAGGGAGGGAGAGTCAGAGGGAGGGAGAGTCAGAAGGAGGGAGAGTCAGAGGGAGGGAGAGTCAGAGGGAGGGAGAGTCAGAAGGAGGCAAAAGAAACGTGCAGTAACGTGAGTTCAGACTTCCTCGTCTGCCTTTGGAGGGCGGAGTTAATGTAAGCAGATCTTTGAAGGGCGTGCCACAAGACCTCCTCATCATAAACCGGTCGTTCAAAACGAAAGTTAAAAATGGCAGAATTAAAAAGGGTATAATTGATTATCTAAGAATTATTTTGTGTATTAAATTGAATGAACACTGTTTTTTAACCCCAAAGAAATACCATAAAAATTTTAAAAAGCAATCTGTGGTCCCCTTTAAGAAGAATTGGGAGGTTAAGAGAGGAAGTTTATCTTGCATTTATGAAACCAGATGACACTCTTCCGTACGCGTCCAGCTAAGATATCATCACACCTCCAGCAAGCAAACAGCTGCTCCTTTACCTTAAGACGTCCGCCTTGGTTCTGGTAAAGAGCTGTGATCAGCTTTAGACTGACGAGTCGTCGGTCCCGCAAGTCCAAGCTGGACTCCACGCGTGTTTACCTTGTCGGTGTCGGTGATACTCGCTTTCGTCGGCAGAAGCCGTGACAGTCGTGGCTTCTTGGCTCAAGATAATTTATTCCAGGAAGGAATAACAAAGTTTGAGCTTACGCTCATTCGAAGTGGACTCATAACAGCCTGTTATCAGTCCTTAGCTGAAGACGAAGGTCGTTAGCTCTTGACCAAGCGTACCCCAGCCCTTTGGGAAGGTTCACATCTCTTTTGAAGTTCCCAACAACTCTGCAGGAACCTTCTGGTTCCTTCCAAACTCTTGCAGACTCCTCCAGACTTCTAAGTGTTTCAGCAAAACTTAGAACTTAAAGCAGGATCAAAGAGAGGAGTGAGCTTGTGTTATCGCGACCCAAGGTTACAGCCAGCAGCAGAGAGAAATGTTTAGGAACAGACAGAGAAAGCTGGAGCCCTGCTCATGAAAACAACGGATTAACTGTCTTCTGACTTTCTAAACAAAACCGTCTGGTCTATGTGACCCGAGACTTCACCTTTAACACAGCAGTGAACACAGTTTAACTCTTACAGAATAACACAGCTTAAAAGCACACATCATGAAAATGACAAAAGTTATTCTTTTGATCACATTAGAATAAAATCAAAGATAGAAATAGTCTCTTTTGGTGACTATATTTATCAGATTACAGCTAAATGAATGATTTTGTAGTAAATGTCTTGCTTTACTGAGAGGTCAGTAAAGGTCATCACTGGACAGTTCAAAAACCTTAGTTTGACCCTGGGTAGGTCCACTACATCTCCCCCCTTTTGGAAGCCATCGCCAGTCCTTGGGGATGGGGTCCAACACGAAAGGAAACCTTGAACTGTCTTTGATCTTGAAGTAATCCAGCAAGTGGAAAAGAAAAATCAAAAATTATAATCCCATAAAGTTTTTGGAAATTCCATACTGTTCGGAGGTAATCCCATTGCGAAAAGCTTTTAATCCCTTGGAAAACTGAGTCTGTTAACTCTTGGAAAACAAAGTCTGTGATCCTTTGGAAAACAAAGTCTTATAATCCACAGCGGTAATTCCACAGCAGTAATTCCACAACGATTAGTTTTGTTGATTGATCAGCAACAATTGTTTTCATAATCAGCATGTAGAGGGGATCCCTCGATTGACGCAGAGGAGGCGACCCTTGGATGAAGGTTGAAGACCAAGCGTTGGAGCTGCAGGTCCCCACATCGAAGGTTGTTGGCTGGTTGGTTTCCAGTCAGTGCCACTCTGGTTCTATGTGTCATGCAATTATGTGGTTTTTAGGTGGGCTTATGATTGGGATTTTACATTAGGCCCTACCTATATGCACCTGGTATGTAAGCTATCATGGTTTAGATCAGCTACAATTACCAATTAAGGGGTGGATCAATTCTGTAAAATTAGATATAGGGATCTATACCTATAAAATTTTGGAGGGCTTCTGTAACGAAGGCCTCTAATTCCAAACTATTCCTCCATTCATTACTTAGTTTAGGTTAAACTAAAATAGAAAAATGAAATATAGTTTGATCTAAATGTCTGTTGTCTTTTAGACGAACGACGTAGGATTTGGTATTCCTAATAAATTTTGAAGTCTATGGCGAGACTCATCAAAATGAATAGACAATCTAGAATAGAAACGATCGAATCGGTTCAATTTAGAAATTATGAGACCAGTGTAGTTTATTGTACCTTGAGTAGCTTTAAACTACATTGACTCTTCGACGATTGAGATTTAACAAAACGAACTGCATGTTGGCATAGTTAAATCCATATCATTCATTAACCAATGTTAATACAAAACCTTTTTGGCTGGGAGTGTTCAGAACCAAACAATATCTCAACTAATGATAATGACTAAACAAC
>JBBPBX010030130.1:13696-24258 GCA_038048925.1 Garcialebias charrua
CTGTTAGAGGAGCTAAGGACCGCCGCAAACAGTGCTGACAGAGTAATACCCTTCACAAAATGTGCTATAGAAATGCAGGGTCTCTCAGAGACGAGAACAACCCTAACAGCTATAGCCATGGTTCACATGCAGATTAGCGAAATGACACTAGACCACCTGGTATATGTGTCTACAGTTGACTCATTCCCATTTTTGATTGGCCAAGATTTTATAAATCGCTTTAATGCAATTATAGACTATAGTGAACAGACAATGTGGGCCAATGTGAGGAAACCACTGCCAATAGAAATGCCTCCACAGGGTGACACTAACTGCCTAACAGCAGGTACCACGAAAGGCATAACACAATCCCCAACCGAGAGCACAAACCTGGTAAGTGAACCTTCAAAAACAGGTGAGGTAGAAGAGACCCAACAGTTGACACCAACTCTGGCCCATCAAGAGAGCTTCCTCTGCAAGCTGAAACAATCAGCACTCACTGAACACTACCTACCACAGGTAGTAAAAGGTGTGGAGATCCAAGGATCCCACACCGAAGTTGCCGTACTGTCCCCATGGACAGCAAAATCGGCAATCAGCCAAGCTTTCTTTGAAACCTTGGTTCAAAAGCATTTGGATCTAGAACTGACCAAAAAAGCTTTCCGCTTTCCATTAGATCCCAACCGTAAAAAGGTCATGACCGCAAAAGGAATCATTGACTTGGAACAGAACTGGAACCAACGAGAACTGGTCCACCCGTTCCTCAGGTCCAAAACTTACCACATGCAACCTACATAGGCTCTGAAATTTTTGTAAGATTAGGTGTCCAAGTGGACATCAACAACAATGTACTATGGTCACTAGATACAGCCAAAAAGCATTCTCCTGTGTGCTAAGCACAGACAATCTCAAGACTGGACAGACCATACCAGAAGTCTGCCAGGTTGCTAGCAACCAAACCATCACAGTACCACCTCAGTTAATGAACCAGATGGTGAAAATTCACATTGTAGCTAATCAAGCTATTGGCTAAAAACAGGCATACTTTCAACTATCTCCAAAGTTTTCCAACCTAGGACAGTCCATTGAGGCCACGAGACAAGTGAGCCTCGACTGCAGAACAACATCTGTTGCTGTGTGTAACACAGGCACGGAAGAGGTACTGATCAAGAAAAACACAAAACTAGGATGGTTGATCTCCACTGATTTTCATGATTTTGAACTGAGCATTCCATTTCTGGGAGGACACCCAGAAAACTTGATCCCAAGTCAACACACGGGCAAGTCTTGTTCACAAATCCAACACAGGCCATAGCTCTCTTCTCCCCTAATGAGTTCGACCATGACACAGTCCAAGAAAGCCAACCTGCCATTTTTTATATCTTCTCGTGTGAACTTGATATATTTATCCACAGAGTTGAGGTGATCTGTAAAATGTTGGACTTCCTGAGATTTAATTTTAATTTAATTTAATTAAAAAATTTTTTTTAATTGTCTCCCTGGCATGTAGCTGTGTAGTGGAGTGTTGTCTTACACTGAATGTTCATCATGGAGACTGATGAAACAATGGTCTCTTTTGATGTTACATCACTCTTTACGTGCATTCCTGTTGATGAGGCAGTAGAGGTGGTCTGTTTAAGGTTAAAATCAGACACCACTCTGAGCAACAGGACCACACTTTCCACAGAACAACTGTGTCAACTCTTGAAACTGTGCCTGCAGTCAACCTACTTCACATATGGGGAGCAATATTATAGGCAGAAACATGGGTGTGCTATGGGGTCTCCAGTTTCTCCTATTGTTGCCAACCTGTACATGGAGGAGGTAGAAAAGAGAGCTTTGACGTCCTTTTCAGGGAGACCACCAAGTCATTGGTTCAGGTATGTAGACGACACTTGGGTTAAAATTAAATCTCAGGAAGTCCAACATTTCACTGATCACTGTAAGGATTGGCTCCCTTCGTCCCCCTCTGTTAGTCAGTTCCTAGTCAGTTAGTTTATTAGTTTCCCTTCCAGTTTATTCACTCTTAGTTTACCTCCAGTTCTGTCATCCTGTAGTCAGTTAGTTTATTAGTTTCCTTTCCAGTTTAGTCTCATGTTTATTCACTCTTAGTTTACCTCCAGTTCTGTCATCCTGTAGTCAGTTAGTAAAGACTCAGTTTAGCTTCCCGTTCCTGCTCTGTGTCTTTGTTAATTGTCCTCAGGTGTTTGATATCGTCTCGTCTTGTCTGTGTGTATATAAGCCCTGTTCTGTGTCTCAGTTATTGTCGCGTCGTCGTTAGGTACAGCCTAGTCTTGTCTTGGTCCCGGCTTGATGGTTCTGTTGAAATGTAAGTTTTGCTGCCATGCCAGCTCTTTGATTTATGATTATTAAAGTGTTCATTTTGTACCTCTGAGTCTGAGTCCCTGCCTGCACAACTGGATTCATTCTGTCCTGTGTAAATCCTGACAGTTACGACGCGACCATATTTAGAATCCAACGGGCAGGGTTCTCCTTAGAATTAAATACACCTACCTCTCATGTCCAAGTGGATGGAGGGGACCGTGTTTCGTTGTGGTGGTTTCCGGACCGTTCCCACGCCGGCCCAAGAGGACTTCAGCCGGGGGATGGAGAATATGGCTTCTCCCCTCCGGGTTCTCGAGGAGGAGGGACGGGTTCAGCCCCATGAGAACCGCTCGACGTCTTTTCCCTGTTTGTCTCACGTTCCGGTTCCGCTCGCCATTTCCGGATGGATGTCTGGAGAGGACGAGGACGATTTGTGTATTCCTCTTTTTCCCCCGTCTCCACGCCGCCGTAAAAGCGGTAAAAAGAAGAACCGGAAGCGTTCACCTGCATCTCAGTCTTGGTCAGCTGATCAGACCCGGTCCAGCGAGTCCGAGTGTTTTAGGCACAACTCCAGCGCTCCAGGGGTAGCGAGTTCCATGGCCTCATCTCCCAGGTTTCCGGTGAGGGTGGAAACAAACGCTCCACGGTCGCTCACAGCTGTACCAGCTCGGTCTGGTAAGACCACGTTTCCTGGACTCAGCCCCCGTGTCGCTGTGGGAGCGGGTGACGTGGCCCCACCTCTCAGGAGTCAGGTGGGGGCAAAAACGACACCACACGTCCAGCCGTCTCTGCTCATTCCAGTGAAACTGGGACCCACACATCCCAGCTCCAAAACAGTGACCTCCTCCACATAAACCAGAATTTGCAAAAATTAATTTCTTCTGCTTTAGACAACCAGGACTGCCAGAGTGTTTTGTTTTCTCTTGCAGAAAAATATCTGTTGTCTTTTCCTGGTCTCATCCAGATCCCTGAATATCAGCAGCTTCTGTTTAAAATAAGGACTACTCTAACCACCACTGAACCAATTCAATCACCAGTCTCTGACAACTCTGTCTTACATTCTGAACTGGTCCCTGTTACCCAACCTGCTGCAGCTCCAGAACCTGCTGCAGCTCCAGAACCTGCTGCAGCTCCAGAACCTGCTGCAGCTCCAGAACCTGCTGCAGCTCCAGAACCTGTTGCAGCTCCAGAACCTGCTGTAGCTCCAGAACCTGCTTTAGCTCCAGAACCTGCTTTAGCTCCAGAACCTGCTTTAGCTCCAGAACCTGCTTTAGCTCCAGAACCTGCTGCAGCTCCAGAACCTGCTGCAGCTCCAGAACCTGCTTTAGCTCCAGAACCTGCTGCAGCTCCAGAACCTGCAGTTCCAGCGTCTCTAGAGGGGTCCTTGGAGGGACCACCTCACGTATCCTGTTCCGAGGGGGTCCGGGAGGATGCCCCTCACTTCACCTGTGTCGTGGAAGGTCCTGAGTCCAGGAGGGGTTCCCGGTCAGGTACTGGACCGCGCCGCCGCCGCCGTGGTAGAGATCGAAGGCAGAAAGGACTTACCGACTCTTCAGATCTTGTTCCTGATACTCCTGATTCTTTGGCTCCTGATGCTTCGGCTGTTGCAGACTCGACACCCGGCTTTTCGGCTGCTGCAGACTCGACGCCCGGCTCTTCGGCTGCTGCAGTCTCCTCGCCCGGCCTGTCGGCTGCAGTCTCCTCGCCCGGCCCGTCGGCTACAGTCTCCTCGCCCGGCCCGTCGGCTGCAGTCTCCTCGCCCGGCCCGTCGGCTGCAGTCTCCTCGCCCGGCCCGTCAGCTGCAGTCTCTTCGCCCGGTTCGTCGACTGATTCAACGCCGGCAGCTCCAGCATGCCTAGGGAGGGCCTAGGAGGATGCCTCCCATGGTTCCTGTCTCGGGAGGGTCCAGGAGGACGCCTCCCACGCTCCCTGCTAGCCAGTGGTCTCACACCCAGAGGGCGCTGACCTGCTTCCGGTTCCAGAGGGTGTTGCCCTGTCTCCGGCTCCTGAGAGCGTTGCTGCCTTGCTTCCAGCCTCGGAGGGCCCGAGCGCCTTCTACGTATCCTGTTCCGAGGGGGTCCTGGAGGATGCCCCTCACGCATCCTGTTCCGAGGGGGTCCTGGAGGACGCCCCTCATGCATCCTGTTCCGAGGGGGTCCTGGAGGACGCCCCTTACGCATCCTGTTCCGAGAGGGTCCTGAGAGAACGCCTCCCACATCTTCTGCTGCCCTGAGGTCTTACAGCCGGCCATGGAGGGGGATGCTCTAACTACGTCTTCTGAGGGTCCTAGCACCTGCGACGCTTCTACGTCTTCTGAGGGTCCCAATGCCTGCGACGCCTCCACGTCTTCAGAGTGTCCCGAGGGGTCCCAGGAGGGACCTCCTCCAGTTTCCTGTGCCGAGGGGTCCCAGGAGGGCCCTTCTCCAGTTTCCTGTGCCAAGGGTTCCCAGGAGGGACCTCCTCCAGTTTCCTGTGCCGAGAGGGTCCTGGTGGTCACCTCCCAAGAGGTCTCGCTGTCTCCAGAGGGTCTCTCGACGTCTCCAGAGGGTCTCTCGACGTCTCCAGAGGGTCTCTCGACGTCTCCAGAGGGTCCCTCGACGTCTCCAGAGGGTCCCGATGCCGCAGACGCCTCGTTGTTCGACGACATCGTCTCAAGGCTCGAGGTCTTAACGCTCGATGACTTCTCGACTCTCGTCTCCGTCTCTTTGCCAGACGTCCCCGACGACGTCCCCATGCCAATGGTCTTTCGGGACGCGTCAACGCCCGATGTCTCTACGCCTGCCGACGTCTCAACGATCGAGGGTTCCCACGACGTCTCGACTCTACGCCAGACGTCTCATCTCTCGACTTGATACCGCTCGACTTCACGTCTGTCGTCTCGTGGCTTGGCGCCACTGCGCCGCATGAGGGTGCTCCTGTGTTGGGTGGACCCTGGAGGGTCCTACCCTCATCTTCGACTTTCCTGAAGCCTCGTCACCGACGGAGGCTCCTGGTGGTGGGCTGCCTTCCTGCTGCCCGCCTGACTGGCCGACCGCCAGACCAACTCCTACCTGAGGGGCGGCATCCCGGCCGACCGCCTGACCGACTCTGTCCTGAGGGGCGACATCCCGGTCGACCGCCTGACCGGCTCTGTCCTGAGGGGCGACATCCGGCCGACCGCCTGACCGGCTCTGTCTTGAGGGGCGACATCCCGGCCGACCGCCTGACCGGCTCCTGCCTGCGGGGCGATGCCCTGGCCGACCGCCTGACCTACCTGGTGGACGGGCCGTTGCCCGCCTGGACGTTTTTGTGTTCTGTGTCTTCTTAGGGTTATGTCCCCTGTCTTTGTGTTTTTTCGTGCCCGTCGTCCCTGCGGTACCTCCCTCTGCCCGCCTTGTTTTTTGGGGGTGTTCTTTGGAGACGCCGGGGGGCGTCTTTGAGGGGGGGTACTGTAAGGATTGGCTCCCTTCATCCCTCTCTGTTAGTCAGTTCCTAGTCAGTTAGTTTATTAGTTTGGCTCCCTTCGTCAGTTCCTAGTCAGTTAGTTTATTAGTTTCCCTTCTAGTTAATTCACTCTTAGTTTACCTCCAGTTCTGTCATCCTGTAGTCAGTTAGTTTATTAGTTTCCTTTCCAGTTTAGTCTCATGTTTATTCACTCTTAGTTTACCTCCAGTTCTGTCATCCTGTAGTCAGTTAGTAAAGACTCAGTTTAGCTTCCCGTTCCTGCTCTGTGTCTTCGTTAATTGTCCTCAGGTGTTTGATATCGTCTCGTCTTGTCTGTGTGTATATAAGCCCTGTTCTGTGTCTCAGTTATTGTCGCGTCGTCGTTAGGTACAGCCTAGTCTTGTCTTGGTCCCGTCCTGATGATTCTGTTGAAATGTAAGTTTTGCTGCCATGCCAGCTCTTTGATTTATGATTATTAAAGTGTTCATTTTGTACCTCTGAGTCTGAGTCCCTGCCTGCACAACTGGATTCTTTCTGTCCTGTGTAAATCCTGACAATCACATCAACTCTGTGGATAAATACATCAAGTTCACATGATAAGATGTAAAAAATGGCAGGTTGGCTTTCTTGGACTGTGAGGTCTCAGTTTCTGATAGAGGAAATTTGCAAACTGAGGTGTACCGCAAACTAGGGATGGGACAGATCCGATCCAGTATCGGTATCGGTATCAGATACCAGCATAATTTAAGTATCGGATATCGGATCCAACCTGCCGATATTTCCGATCCAGCTTCAAAGAGCTTGTTTAGTGGTTAAGGGGAGTGGTTTTTGTTGTCTTTCCCATCATGCTTAGCAGTTTTTTAGTTTTTCCACCATGAGTGAGGAGGACATGTGTGTGGTATAGACCTGCCTCTTGTGTGCTCTTTTGTGGGTTTCTTGTTGTAAGGCTCAAGCGTGTCTTCATTGGGTGTATCTCACACAATGTTAAAATGAATAGTCTCAGTACAAAAATTTCATTATATAGATTCATATACCTGAACAGTATCCGATCGGAAAAGTATCGGTATCGGTCGATACACAGTTTTTAAGTATCGGATCGGATCGGAAGTGAGAAATGTGGATCGTGCATCCCTACCGCAAACCCACCCACACAGACCAGTATTCACAGTTTGATTCCCATCACCCTCTGGAGCACAAGTTAGGAGTCATCAGGACTCTGTATCACAGAGCAGACAGCGTCCCCACTAACTCAGGAGCCAGACAGAAGGAGAAATCACACACAAGACAGGCTCTAGAGAAATGTGGATATCCTAACTGGGCCTTCCTGAAAGCAGAGAAGAAACCCAAACAGGACTCCAGCCAGCCATCAGGTGAAAAGAAGGAACCCAGACCCAGACCAGTGGTCATTCCAGATGTTGCGGGAGTTTCAGAGACATTAGCCGTGTTTCCATCAAGGTTTCTAGGTGCGCATTTTGAAATAGCGCAGCAGAAAAGCTTAATGGAAACGGCAAAATGCGAGGTTACTTCCTTAAATGCGCTAAAAAGTTTATACGCTCGCTTGAGGTGGTTTTTGGGATTTGAGATGCGCTAAACGACAGATGGAAACACATTTTCCGACTCATTTCTGACGTAGCGAACATTCACGTCACGTGACGTTCAGCTGTTTCCGCTCCGGACCAATCCAGCTTCAAAGAGCTTGTTTAGTGGTTAAGGGGAGTGGTTTTTGTTGTCTTTCCCATCATGCTTAGCAGTTTTTAGTTTTTCCAGCTGCACCATGAGTGAGGAGGACATGTGTGTGGTATAGACCTGCCTCTTGTGTGCTGTTAAAGTTTGTGGGTTTCTTGTTGTAAGGCTCAAGAGTGTCTTCATTGGGTGTATCTCACACAATGTTAAAATGAATAGTCTCAGTACAAAAATTTCATTATACAGATTCATATACCTGAACAGTATCCGATCGGAAAAGTATCGGTATCGGTCGATACACAGTTTTTAAGTATCGGATCGGATCGGAAGTGAGAAATGTGGATCGTGCATCCCTACCGCAAACCCACCCACACAGACCAGTATTCACAGTTTGATTCCCATCACCCTCTGGAGCACAAGTTAGGAGTCATCAGGACTCTGTATCACAGAGCAGACAGCGTCCCCACTAACTCAGGAGCCAGACAGAAGGAGAAATCACACACAAAACAGGCTCTAGAGAAATGTGGATATCCTAACTGGGCCTTCCTGAAAGCAGAGAAGAAACCCAAACAGGACTCCAGCCAGCCATCAGGTGAAAAGAAGGAACCCAGACCCAGACCAGTGGTCATTCCAGATGTTGCGGGAGTTTCAGAGACATTAGCCGTGTTTCCATCAAGGTTTCTAGGTGCGCATTTTGAAATAGCGCAGCAGAAAAGCTTAATGGAAACGGCAAAATGCGAGGTTACTTCCTGAAATGCGCTAAAAAGTTTATACGCTCGCTTGAGGTGGTTTTTGGGATTTGAGATGCGCTAAACGACAGATGGAAACACATTTTCCGACTCATTTCTGACGTAGCGAACATTCACGTCACGTGACGTTCAGCTGTTTCCGCTCCGGACAACATGTAACATCGCTAAAACTAGTTGGCATGACAGAATAAATACAACTCGCCCGATAGCAACACGTACCTGAAATATTCTCTCGATTTTGACGAGATGTGTGGCCGGGTTCAGTTTTCAACCGCTACACAGGTGGAAACAGCTGAGCTGAAACCAAACGAGGGATGAAACGCAAACAAGTGCAAAACAAACCGTGTGCGCAAACTGAAGAAGTCGCCCAAGCAGAAGTACCAGAAGATCCAAATGAAGCCCACAGTGAGCAGCCAGAAGTGTTGCCTGATGCCATGGAAGCTGTCGTCCAAGACCCTGATGTTGAGGAAGTCAGTGCAGCTCCTGTTCAGAAGAAGCCTGTCCGAGGCCGAAGAGCAAAACCATCTGAACCTAAGGATAAGCAGGAGGCTTCACAATGTCCAGACGATCTTGTTTCTGCTCCCGTCAGAGGAAGAAGAGGCAAAACGGCTGTTGTTGCACCAGCCATCGTTAGCCGCACGGCAAGAGGCAGAAACGCAGAGGCGACTGACAACATGGAGCCCACAGAGAAGGAGAGCACCCCTCAGCCTTCAAAATCTGCTCCGAGGCCCAGAAGAGGAAGAAATGCCACAAAAGCCCCAGAGGATCCATCTGAGACGGTTCAGGAAGTGACTGAAGAGAAAGTTTCTCCAGATCCTGAGGGTGAGCAGAGGCCATCAGCTGGTGTTCAACACGAAGTGGAAGAGAGTGATGCACAGGTGGAAACGGCTGAGCTGAAACCCAAACGAGGGATGAAAAACAAACGAGTGCGAAACAAAGCGTGTGCGCAAACTGAAGAAGTCGCCCAAGCAGAAGTACCAGAAGATCCAAATGAAGCCCACAGTGAGCAGCCAGAAGTGTTGCCTGATGCCATGGAAGCTGTCGTCCAAGACCCTGATGTTGAAGTCACAGTGAAGAGTGCAGCTCCTGTTCAGAAGAAGCCTGTCCGAGGCCGAAGAGCAAAACCATCTGAACCTAAAGAAAACCAGGATAAGCAGGAGGCTTCACAATGTCCAGACGAGCTTGTTTCTGCTCCGGTCAGAGGAAGAAGAGGCAAACAAACACAAGTCACAGCACCCCCTGCTGTTCAAGTCACAAGAGGCAGAAACGCAGAAGCGACTCACAACATGGAGCCCACAGAGAAGGAGAGCACCCCTCAGCCTTCAAAATCTGCTCCTAAGCCCAGAAGAGGAAGAAAAGCCACAAAAGCCCCAGAGGATCCATCTGAGATGGTTCAGGAAGTAACTGAAGAGAAAGTTTCTCCAGATCAGGCTGTAGCTGCAACAAAACCCAGGAGAGGGCGGAAGGCTAAACCAGACACCGAGGCTGAAGTCCCTGAAGAGGCCGTAGAAGTCCCTGCTGTCTCCACAGAAACACCAAAAAGAGGAAGTGGAGGAAAACGAGTCGCTCAGAAAGTTGCCTCTGTTGAAAATCTTGAGCCTGAAGAGCAGAAGAACATCTGTCCATCTCCCCAAACGACTAAAGCTACCAGAGCAAAAGGAAGAAAAAATGAGATTCTAGAAGCTGTTCCAGCAAAGAGGGCGCGCAGAGGTGCAGCTACTCATGAAACCAATGGAGAATCAGCCGTACAGACACCAGCACCTGCTCCATCACCAGTCAAACCTGCAAAAAGGGGGAAACCGGCCTCGGCAAAGCCCACAAGAGGAAAGGAGGCTCCAGTGACCGATGATCCTGCAAATCCCTCTGAAGTCTTAAGCGAGCCTGCCATTGAAGAGTCAAAGCTCAAAAAGTCTGTTCAGTTTGATTCAGACCTGCAGGTCTTTGAAATTCCTAAAGCAACACCAGTAAAGGCTGGTCGCGGCAGAAAGTCCAAACTGGCTGATGTCAAAAGTGCTGACGTATCAAAAGTTGTGAAACCTGAAGAGGATCTCTCAGATGTTAAAGCTCAACCTGCCAAGAGAGGTAGACAAGGAGTTAAGGTTGTTGACGTGGCAGCAGAATCTACACGCGAGGAGAAAACTGCTGAAGCCAAACCCCAAACCAGACGAGGACGACCAGCAAGGAAATAATTCATGTGTATATATTTTATAATCATAATTACTGTTTGTTGTCTTTAATACATCGTAGTGGGTAGTTTTTAATAGATCAAATATTTTTACAGCAGGGATTCTAGTTTTGTTTATTTGTTCATTTTACAATTTGCATGATGTTCTGTACTGATTCTTCAAATTTTTGTATTGCCGGGTGGGAAAAAAAAAGATTAAATTTCTTTTAAACTACTTT
>JBBPBX010030131.1:0-21459 GCA_038048925.1 Garcialebias charrua
GAGACGAGATGAATGCCTTTCAAGTCCCTGTTCGGGCGCCAATTTTGTAACCAAATAATAGGAGTTACTGTGGTTCAGATAGCAGTTTACTATCAGCCAGTTATGTTTATTGCAAGATTACTGGACTGAAACACATCCAACTTTGTCTCAACTCGGTCATACAGTTTTCTAAAATAAATAAATAATTAAATAAATAAACCAACAACAACAATAAATAAATAAATAAATAAATAAATAAATAAATAAATAAATAAATAAATAAATAAATAAATAAAACCTTCACTCCAAACATGAGTGAAACATATTCATTGTGCTCGTTTCATTTAAACACACTTCTGAACTGTGTGGGACAAATTATATTTGTCTCAGTAGCAAGTCCTCTCTTGATAAAAAAATAAAATTATTAGAAGCTGGCCAGCAAAACAAAACAAAAATAATTGTTCATATAGAGCTCTATATTTGAGTGTGTGTGTCTGATGCGTACGAACAGACAGATGAAAGAGGTTGTCCTGGCTGGGATGGTGGCCCAGAATGACGATGGCAGGCAGTGTCCAACACGAACAACTCAGCGGCCTCTCTCTCTTTCTCCACAGGCACAGGACTCAGGAGCACCTTCTCAGTGTTCCGTTCTCCAATATTGGCCACAATGATGCACTAGCAGGAAAACATCATATATCAGGCATAAAGAAGTCAGACGATAGGCAGAAGGACGGCAGAGACTAGCAGGTCTCTGCTCTCCAACGGTTCTGATCTCCAAAAGCCCAAGAGTTGCCATAGCAACGGCAGTTGGAGCAGTGAGCTCCATTTTAAAACAGCATTTAACATTCTTTATCAAGCATATAACTCCATAAAATAATAACCACCTTATGAACATAGCTGAATATTAAATATTTCACTTAACATGACAACTTGACAGTAATTTTAACACAATACCCACAGTAAAACAGGAGTTTGGTTTCTAAACAACATTACTGCATTAGCGACGACTTAATACATAAAATTAGAACACATACGACATTACAAATCTCCAGTAATGCTCACCTAGCAGGAAAACATCATATATCAGGCATAAAGAAGTCAGACGATAGGCAGAAGGACGGCAGAGACTAGCAGGTCTCTGCTCTCCAACGGTTCTGATCTCCAAAGCCCAGGAGTTGCCATAGCAACGGCAGTTGGAATGCTGCCGTAAAGTAATGTCGTACTTTGCTCTTAAAGAGACACTACCCATTAAGTAAAAAAAATACAGAAAAGCAAATAACACAGAATAAACAAATAAAATCCAGCTGGGTTACATCTACACTTTTGTTTTTGTATTTTAAAGGCCTTAAATGTTTTGATTTAAACTTTTTTTTAAATGTTAAAAGCACAAGAGCACCTTTTTAAGTTTAAATTATTTATTCTTCCTTTTTGCTTGAAGTACTTTTTATTTATGTGTGCAATTGATGGTTAAAATAAAATATTTAAGTTTGTTCAAATTTAGTGTTGACATTTTTTTTATCAATTTTGAATCATTTTTTCATTGATTTTGGAGATATCGCGATATATATCGTGTATCGTGATATAGCCAAAAAATATTGCGATATATTTTCCTCATATCGCCCAGCCCTAATGCCACTGTCAAGGAAATAACAGAATGGGCTCAGGAATACCCCTCCCTGGGCTGCCACCTTACCGTGGTGGAGGGGTTTGAGTGTCCCAATGATCCTAGGAGCTATGCTGTCAGGGGCTTTATGCCCCTAGTAGGGTCACCCAAGGCAGACAGGTCCTAGGTGAGGGACGAGACAAAGCGCAGCCCACAAGACCCCTTATGATGAGTAATATAAATGGAAACAATGTTCCCTCGCCCGGACGCGGGTCACCGGGGCCCCACTCTGGAGCCAGGCCCGGAGGAGGGGCACGTTGGCGAGCGCCTGGTGGCCGGGCTTTCACCCATGGAGCTCGGCCGGGCACAGCCCGAAGAGGAGACGTGGGTCCCCCTTCCCATAGGCTCACCACCTGTGGGAGGGGCCAAAGGGGTCGGGTGCATTGTGGAATGGGTGGTGGCCGAGGGCGGGGACCCTGGCGGTCTGATCCTCGGCTACAGAAGCTGGCCATTGGGACATGGAATGTCACCTCTCTGGTGGGGAAGGAGCCTGAGCTAGTGTGTGAGGTTGAGAGGTTCCGGCTAGAAATAGTCGGACTCACCTCAACGCATGGCTCTGGCTCTGGAACCAGTTTCCTTGAGAGGGGTTGGACACTCTTCCACTCTGGAGTTGCCCCTGGTGAGAGGCGCCGAGCAGGAGTGGGCATACTTGTTGCCCCCCATCTCGGTGCCTGTACGTTGGGGTTCACCCCGGTGAACGAGAGGGTAGCCTCCCTTCGCCTACGTGTGGGGGGACGGGCTCTGACTGTTGTTTGTGCCTATGCGCCGAACGGCAGCGCAGATTACCCACCCTTTTTGGAGTCCTTGGAGGGGGTATTGGAGGGTGCGCCTCCTGGGGACTCCCTTGTTCTGCTGGGGGACTTCAACGCTCACGTGGGCAATGACAGTGAGACCTGGAGGGGTGTGGTTGGGAGGAACGGCCCCCCTGATCTGAACCCGAGTGGTGTTCTGTTGTTGGACTTCTGTGCTCGTCATGGATTGTCCATAACAAACACCATGTTCAGGCATAAGGGTGTCCATATGTGCTCTTGGCACCAGGACACCCTAGGTCGTAGTTCAATGATCGACTTTGTTGTCGTCTCATCTGATCTGCGGCCGCATGTCCTGGACACTCGGGTGAAGAGAGGGGCGGAGCTGTCAACTGACCACTACCTGGTGGTGAGTTGGCTCCGATGGTGGGGGAGGATGCCGGTCAGACCTGGCAGACCCAAACGTATTGTGAGGGTCTGCTGGGAACGTCTGGCAGAGTCTCCCGTAAGACGGAGCTTTAACTCCCACCTCCGGGAGAGCTTTGAACACGTTCCGAGGGAGGCGGGGGACATTGAGCCCGAGTGGACCATGTTTCGCGCCTCTATTGTCGAGGCAGCTTATCGGAGTTGTGGCCGCAAGGTTGTTGGTGCCTGTCGTGGTGGCAACCCTCGAACCCGGTGGTGGACACCGGCGGTGAGGGATGCTGTCAAGCTGAAGAAGGAGTCCTATTGGGCCTTTTTAGCCTGTGGGACCCCGGAAGCAGCAGATAGGTACCGGCAGTCCAAGCGGCATGCGGCTCGGGTGGTTGCTGAGGCAAAAACTCGGGCGTGGGAGGAGTTCGGAGAGGCCATGGAGAATGACTTCCGTACGGCTTCGAGGCGATTCTGGTCCACCATCCGGCGTCTCAGGGGGGGAAAGCGGTACGCGACCAACACCATTTATGGTGGGGATGGCGTGCTGTTGACCTCAACTCGGGATGTTGTGAGTCGGTGGGCGGAATACTTCGAAGACCTCCTCAATCCTACTGGCACGTCTTCCACTGAGGAAGCGGAGCCTGGGGACTTTGGATCGGGCTCTCCAATCTCTGGTGCGGAGGTCGCCGAGGTGGTTAAAAAGCTCCGCGGTGGCAAGGCTCCGGGGGTGGATGAGATTCGTCCTGAGTTCCTTAGGGCTCTGGATGTTGTGGGGTTGTGTTGGCTTACGCGACTCTGCAATATCGCGTGGACATCGGGGGCAGTTCCCTTGGATTGGCAGACTGGGGTGGTGGTTCCCCTATTCAAAAAGGGGGACCGTAGGGTGTGTTCCAACTATAGAGGGATCACACTCTTAAGCCTCCCTGGTAAGGTCTATTCAGGGGTTCTGGAGAGGAGGGTCCGTCGGATAGTCGAACCTCGGATTCAGGAGGAGCAGTGTGGTTTTCGTCCTGGTCGTGGAACACTAGACCAGCTCTACACCCTCAACAGGGTCCTGGAGGGTGCGTGGGAGTTTGCCCAACCAGTTTACATGTGCTTTGTAGACTTGGAAAAGGCATTCGACCGCGTCCCTCGGGGGGTTCTGTGGCGGGTACTCCGGGAGTATGGGGTACCAGGCCCATTGATATGGGCTGTTAGGTCCCTGTACGACCGGTGTCAGAGCTTGGTCCGCATTGCCGGCAGTAAGTCAGGCTCGTTTCCGGTGAGAGTTGGACTCCGCCAAGGTTGCCCTTTGTCACCGATTCTGTTTATAACTTTTATGGACAGAATTTCTAGGCGCAGCCAAGGTGTTGAGAGGATCCGTTTTGGTGGCCTTAGAATCGCTTCTCTGTTTTTTGCAGATGATGTGGTCCTATTGGCTTCATCAGCTCGTGATCTACAGCTTTCACTGGAGCGGTTTGCAGCTGAATGCGATGCGGCCGGGATGAGGATCAGTTCCTCCAAATCCGAGGCCATGGTCTTGAGCCGGAAAAGGGTAGCGTGCCCTCTCCGGGTCGGGGAGGAGGTCCTGCCCCAAGTGGAGGAGTTTAAGTATCTCGGGATCTTGTTCACGAATGAGGGAAAACTGGAGCGTGAGATCGATAGGCGGATAGGTGCAGCGTCCGCAGTGAAGCGGGCGCTGTACCGGTCTGTCGTGGTGAAGAGAGAGCTGAGTCAAAAGGCAAAGCTCTCAATTTACCGATCGATCTACGTTCCCACCCTCATCTATGGTCATGAGCTTTGGGTTATGACCGAAAGAACAAGATCTCGGATACAAGCGGCTGAAATGAGTTTTCTCCGCAGGGTGGCTGGACTCTCCCTTAGAGATAGGGTGAGAAGCTCAGTCATCCGGGAGGGACTCGGAGTAGAGCCGCTGCTTCTCCACATCGAGAGGAGCCAGTTGAGGTGGCTCGGGCATCTGGTTAGGATGCCTCCTGGACGCCTCCCTGGTGAGGTGTTCCGGGCATGTCCCACCGGGAGGAGACCCAGAGGAAGACCCAGGACACGCTGGAGGGACTATGTTTCTCGGCTGGCCTGGGAACGCCTTGGGATTCCCCCAGAGGAGCTGCTCCAAGTGGCTGGGGAGAGGGAAGTCTGGGCCTCCCTACTTAGGCTGCTACCCCCGCGACCCGACCCCGGATAAGCGGAAGAAAAATGGATGGATGGATGGCTCAGGAATACTTCCAGAAAGCATTGTCAGTGAACACAATCCACCGTGCCATCCCCGTTGCCAGCTGAAACTCTACAGTGCAAAGAGGAAGCCATTTCTAAGCAAGCTCCACAAGCTCAGACGTTTGCACTGGGCCAGGGGTCATTTAAAATGGAGTGTGGCAAAATGGAAGACTGTTCTGTGGTCAGATGAGTCACAATTTGAAGTTCTTTATGGAACACTGGGACGCCATGTCATCCGGACCAGAGAGGACAAGGATAGCCCAAGTTGTTATCAACGCTCCGTTCAGAAGCCTGCATCACTGATGGTATGGGGTTGCATGAGCGCTTGTGGCATGGGCAGCTTGCATGTCTGGAAAGGCACCATTAATGCAGAGAACTATGTTCAGGTTCTAGAACAACATATGCTCCCATCTAGATGTCATCTCTTTCAGGGAAGACCCTGCATTTTTCAACAAGATAATGCCAGACCACATTCTGCAGCAATCACATCATGGCTACGTAGGAGAAGGATCCGGGTACTGAAATGGCCAGCCTGCAGTCCAGATCAAAAGTCAAAGTCAACTTTATTGTCAGAACTGCAATATGTACAGGACATACACAGGATTGAAATTGCGTTTCTCTCAGTCCCTCGGTGCAACAGTAACCATTTAAACACTAAAACACTGAAACATTTAATAAACATAAGCATAAAATAGCAAAAGTGTAACACTGTCCTTTCACCTTCATCTTTCACCTATAGAGAACATTTGGCACATCATAAAGAGGAAGGTGCGACAAAGAAGGCCCAAGACGATTGAACAGTTAGAGGCCTGTATTAGACATGAATGGGAGAGCATTCCTATTTCTAAACTTAAGAAACTGGTCTCCTCTGTCCCCAAACGTCTGTTGAGTGTTGTAAGAAGAAGGGGGGATGCCACACAATGGTAAAAATTGACTTGTCCCAACTTTTTTTGGATTTGTTGACACCATGAAATTTTGAAACAATACATTTTTCCCTTAAAGGGGACCACACATGCAAAATTCACTTTTTAATGTTTTTTTACTAAACTTTGGGTATTTACTTCATAAAAAAACAGTCCTTGTGCCAAAAAAATGCACCCAGTGGTTTATTTACTCTAAGTAGATTTATTTATTTTTGATAAATACACCAGGATTCACACTTCCTGCATTTATTGACGTCACAAGCCGCCAGCCAATCAGATCAAACCTGAGTCCAGCCCCTCACCTAGCAACCCCTGGTTAGGCTCAACCCACTTCTGTATTAAACACATGACTGTTGTTTTTCATGATTTCATCTCATCTTTTGTTTATATGTTCTTAATTTCATGTGTACAGCACTTTGTTGCAGCTGTGTTTTTTTAAATGGCTTTATAAATAAAGTATAATTGTTATTTTTATGTTTTAGTTCAATTTTTAGTGTATTTGCGATCGCTGCCAACGCGCAGCCGGCAAAAATTAAACGAGCGGACCACAGGCGGAAGGACCGGGTTCGACGGGACCCTCTTCCGGCGCGATGGAGCGGAGCTTCAACTGTACAGCCTTGCAGCAGCCTCGCAGCAGGCTCGCAGCAAGAGGACCTTCTCCTTACAGATTAATTTACGGGAGACACTTGGTGAACTTTGTGTTGTCTTCACTGGAACAGCGATAACTCCCAAAATCTCATCGCGTGCAACGAGCGGAGCTGGCGAAAACCGGAAGAGGAACAAGCTAACATTAGCTTCGGATTCGGGTGGTCTAATGCTAAAAGGAGCAGCAAACTGCGGCGCGCTCAGACGGGTTTCGGTAAGTTATCTTAAGCTAACACTAACAGTAAGTCAAATGAGTAATAAAAAAAGAGCTAATTTTAAAACAACAACACATTATGCCTCATCCTCACCTAAAGCATATTGCGCTTCCAAAAATCTCCAAATGCACTGTACTGGCTGCTTGTCAACAGATGACTGTCCTCATCTAACGCGTCTGCAGTAGGAGGAGGAGCGTGTTGGTCCTCTTCCGCTCCGGTGTTTGTTTATTTCCGGTCTCAGAAAAATGGCAGACGCAATACGAAGAATTGCCTTGTTGTACTTAATCTACAAAGCAGCAACACGCAGACGCCGTGCACAACGACGATTCTGGATTCACCCCACATGAGAGGCGTCATGAATTCAGTGAATTTCACCATCTGATGATCCAAGAGCTGCGCGCAGACGAGGAGCGCTTTCAGCTGTACTTCCGTGTCACCCGCGCCCAGTTTGACGACCTGCTGTAAGTTTCTCCTTCATGTTTACCGCGGGATTTTTTTCATCTGTTAAACGTTTCGCACGGTGCCCACCTAATTCCGTCCCGTCGTCGTGGCGTGATCACATGGCAGAGTCTCTCCTGATTGGTCCTGATTGTTTGCTGCTGAGCAGCGAGCTGAATCTAGCTGTGGAAGCACGGAATGGCGTGCTTCCACAGCAAGGCATCCGAGCAGCACAGTCGCTGCTCGGATGCGATGCTGGAGTAGAAAACAGCTGCTGCTCACTTTCGCGCTGCTTGCATGCTGTGGATGCGCCGCGACACGACCCGCTGCTCCAAGATTCGCGTCCCCATAGACTTCAATGTAAAATGGCTGTTTCGGATGCGCGAGATGCGTGCGGTGGGGAAGTAGCATTACAGATACTGGCTGTTACAGAGGGCGTGAACAGATCGTTGAAGGGCGTGGACTTCAAGAAACCGGTCGTTCAAAACGAAAGTTAAAAATGGCAGAATTAAAAAGGGTATAATTGATTATCTAATAATTATTTTGTGCATTAAATTGAAGGAATAGGGTCTGGATATCCCACAGAAATACCATAAAAATTTAAAAAATACATCTGAGGTCCCCTTTAAAATGGGACATTCTCTCAGTTTAAACTTTTGATCTGTGATTTCAGAGTCAGAGTCAGAGAGTCTTTATTGTCATTTGCACCGCATGTGGTACATGAGATGAAAACGAGATTATGTACACGAGGTCCCAGTTACATCCAACAACAAATGAAAGAGAAAAACAGTAATAACATCGAGAACTAACTAAGAAAAACATCAACTAGTAATACACTAAGCCTAATATAGTGGGAATAAACAGCAGCACGAACATGAGTTTGTATGAGCAGATGGTCACAGATGGTCACAGATGAACACAGCAACAAGAAAACATATCAGCATCACCATGATGTGATATTTTGCAGTGTTTATTTTAATTTTATTTTTATTTATTCATGAGTCTAACAGCCTCAGGGTAGAAGCTGTTCCTCAGTCTAGTGGTTCTACACTTGATGCTCCTCAACCTCCGTCCTGAGGGGAGTGGGGCAAAGAGTGAGTGTGCTGGATGAGTGAGGTCTTTCATGATACAGGTGGCTCTTTTCCTGCATCTAGAGGTGTAAATGTCTGTGATGGTGGGGAGACTGACTCCAACAGACTTCTGTGCAGCCTTCACCACTCTCTGCAGAGCTTTCCTCTCTTCAACTGTGCAGCCTCCATGCCACACGTTGATGCTGGAGCACAGGATGCTCTCCACTGCACACCTGTAGAACGAGGTGAGAACTGGGCTGCTCAGACCGGCTCGTCTCAGCCGTCTGAGGAAGTGTTTGTGTTCTATTCTGAATAAAATATTAGACGTTGGACCCTCCACATCATTGCATTCAGTTTTTATTCACATTTATTTAGTGTCTTAACTTTTTTTAATCAGTTTTGTGTGTATCACTGTTGTCCATTGTTGTTCTCATTATTTGTTGAAACCAGATCTCTCTGGTAAACGAGTCCTCGGGGCTCAGTGTGATTAGCCTGTCTAAATTACATTACATCATGATTATGTGCGATGAATCAGAGTTAAAAATATACGAGGTTGATGATGAAATTGAAAAAAAATTTCTTCCATCATTAAATGAAAGTAAATATTATAATGAAAAACAGTTTGATAACATTAAAATAATAAATGGAAGTCTCTCCATTATTCACTTTAATTGCAGAAGCATCAATGCAAGTATATCAAAGATAACAGCTTACTTAAAAAGTTTGAAAAACACCTTTACAATAATAGCACTTTCCGAAACATGGCTGAACGATGAAAACATTAATAATGCTTATATTGAAGGATATGAATTGTACTATAAAAATAGAAATAAAAAAAGGGTGGTGGAGTAGCTCTATTTATTAACAGTGAAATAAAATGCAAACAAATTGGTGACATGTCTATAGTTGTTGATAATTTAATGGAAATGATAACTATTGAAATAATAAACAAAAATGGCAAAAACTTCATAATAAGCTGTGTCTATCGATCACCTGGGTCAAACATAGAGTTTTTCACTGATAGAATCCTCGAGTTGTTAGATAAGAGAGGAAACAAACCAGTCTTCCTATGTGGCGACTTCAACATTGATCTGGGAAATAAGACTGACTCAAATAACATCAGTACTTTCACAAATTCAATGTATAGTCTAAATTTATTTCCTTTGATATCAAATCCTACGAGAATAACAACGCACAGTTCCACAACAATTGATAATATTTTCACAAATTTAGCAGATGACAATATCATAAGTGGTATTTTGATGACTGATTTGACTGATCATTTACCAGTTTTTACAATTTATAATAAAGAAGATAGTATTACAAGACCGGTTATAAGAACGAAAAAAATATTAAACACATCAAAAAAATCTTTAGATAGATTTAAAGATGACTTGATAAAACAAAATTGGAATGATGTGTATGTGGATGACGTTAACAAATCATATGATGAGTTCATGAAAATTTTGGATGTTTTGTATACAAAAAATTGTGTACAAAAAAATCATACTAAGAAACGTACTATCGATCAACCGTGGATGACGACAGGACTCAGAAACGCATGCAAGAAAAAAAACTATCTGTATTCTTGTTTCTTGAAAAACAGTACTCCTGAGGCGGAAACCAAATACAAAAAGTATAAAAACAAATTAACGGGAATTATAAAAAAACAAAAGAGAGAATATTATAGTGAACTATTAAACAAAACAAGTGGTGACATGAAAGCAACTTGGAGAGTAATGAACAGTGTATTGAACAAACGCAAAAACTGTATGAGCTTGTCTCAGTATTTTGTGGATGAAAATAATGAAATACAAGATGAACATGAAGTTGTAAATGGATTCAATAATTATTTTGTGAACGTGGGACCACACCTTGCAAAAACAATTCCATTAGTTGATAAGGATGTGTGTCACTTAATCGAAGGTTGTGAAAACACTATGTTTCTACAGGAAATTGAGAAGGAAGAAATATTGTTGGTAGTGAAAACTTTTGCTGATAAAAAATCTAAGGACTGGGTTGACATGGACATGACGGTTGTAAAGGACATAATAAGTCTTGTCATCGAACCGTTCACATACATATGTAATTTGTCTTTTTCCACGGGTGTATTTCCTGAAAATATGAAAGTAGCAAAGGTGATCCCTATTTTTAAAAATGGTGACAAATGCGTCTTTAACAATTATAGACCAATATCATTGTTGCCGCAATTTTCCAAAATTCTAGAAAAAATTTTCGTAACCAGATTAGATAAATTTCTTGATAAATTTAATATCTTAAGTGACAGTCAATATGGTTTTCGATCTAAAAATTCCACATCCATGGCTCTTATGGAACTAATGGAACAAATTACCACAGCCATTGATCAAAAGCAACATTGCATTGGTCTGTTTATTGATTTAAAGAAAGCATTTGACACAATTGACCACACCATTCTCACTAATAAATTAAATAAGTATGGTATTAGAGGACAAGCACTACAGTGGGTGCGTAGTTACTTGAAAGATAGACAACAGTTTGTACAAATTGATGGTATACGATCAAACCTCTGCAAGATCACATGTGGTGTCCCACAAGGCTCAATACTTGGACCTAAGTTGTTTATTTTGTATGTGAATGATCTAGTGAAGGTGTCTGGACTTCTAAAATGTGTTCTCTTTGCTGACGATACAACTTTTTTTTATTCTGGTAGTGATTTAAATCAAATGTCTGAGCTGTTAAAAATGGAGTTTGTTAAACTACAAACTTGGTTTAAATTGAACAAACTATCATTAAACCTGGATAAAACGAATTATATGTTATTTAGTAATAAAAAGAATAATTTGGATTTTTCTTTTAAAATTAATGGTGTTGAAGTTCACAGAGTAAGCGAGGTGAAGTTTTTGGGGGTGGTTATTGATGATAAACTGTCGTGGAAACAGCATATAAATTTAGTTAAACTTAAGTTATCTAGGTCTACTGCGGTGCTTTACAAAGTGAAAGATTTTTTGAATGATAAAGCTATGTATCTGTTGTATAATGCAATTTTTGTTCCACATTTAATTTATTGTGTTGAAGTTTGGGGAAAGGCGTGTAAAACCATCACGAAGCCTATTTTTATTTTACAAAAAAGAGCTGTGAGAATAATTACGAGAAAGCCTTACTGTCATCCGTCGAATGTATTGTTTCAACAACTCAAGTTGCTAAAGTTTTATGATTTAGTTGATTACAACATTTTGTTGGTGATGTATAGAGCGCATAATAATGTACTGCCTTCAAATGTTCAAATTAATTTTGTAAAGAGGACGAGCTGCTACAATCTTAAGGGAACTGAGATTTTTGCTAAACCTCAGTATAGAACAAGCTTAAAGGGACGGTCTGTTTCAATACAGGGAGTTGATTTGTGGAATGGTTTAGGAAATGAAGTTAAATCTGCTAAGTCAGTGCTTGTGTTTAAAAAAATGATCAAAACTAAATTGTTAACAAAATACTAAAAATTTCTTTTTTTAAGTATTCCTCGAGTTTTTTGTACATGAAAATGTTAAAATTGAAATGAGTTTTTCTTTTGGATCGATTGCTTAGTGATACTATTGTTGGAGTGAATTGTTTGTATTTGATTTTGTTTTTTGTTTTTGGAAAAAAAGGGGCAGGTATAATAAGATTTTTTCTTCTTCCTGCCTCCTTTCATTTTATGTTTTTTTTTTCTCTTGTTTTAAATATTTCATGAAAGAAGATTTTTCCTTTTAACAAATGTAAAATGAATAAATAAATAAATAAATAAATAAATAAATAATGGTTGAAAGAATGATCCATCCTGCCAAAATTGAGTCTGGGTGCTTGAAACATGAACTAAGCCATCATAAGGCAAGCAGCCTGATTGGGTCCAAATTTGCTGCTGACAACTTCCATGACTGTGGATAAACCAGCAACCAGCCAAATAAAAAAAGCAGGAACCAATTGTTATAAATCCAATTATATGTGTCCTTAAAATCCAGACAACAACAGAGATAGGCACATCATCAAGTCATCCAAGTCAATGAGATATTGTTAGGTTGATTGGTAACTCTAAATTGACCCTGGGTGTGAGTGAAACAGGTCCCTCTTGTAAATGAGTCCCCGTGGCTCAACGAGGATAGCCTGTATAAATAAAGGTTGAATGAATGAATATTCCGCTGCGTGTGGCACTCTGAAAGAGAACAAGAAATGAAAATAGTAGCACCCCATTTTATTTGTTTGCTAAAGATTAATTACAGCCAGAAACTAGCGTTAGAATTTAGTGTACCTTGTAATGTGTGGGTTTCGCCATCAGAGGGCGCTCAGTGCCGTATGTAACAGAGGAAGAAAACAACTTGCACACTATGTTAGTAAAGCATTTGAAATAACTGTACAAACGGCACATAATGTTGACAAACTTGTTCAGAACAGCAACAAAGACTCGGAGGCAGGTGTGGTATTAGCCTGGTTAAAACCAGACCCTTGTCCTTCACTTCGCTTTGTACTGGGTCTGGGACTTCTCTCATAGACAAGGATTTCTCCGGTAGATTTTTGACCGGACCAATCAGAGAGCAGAAGGCGGAGTTTTGAACGACGTCGACTGACGTCGTCAGTTAAAATGGCTGCCGCCACGAAGGAATTTTCATGAAAACAAGGTAAAAAACTATTATTTCTTTGCTGAGAAAAATATATTTCTTAGCTGACGTTATATCAGAAGTGTTCCTGAGCAATCAGAGAACAGAAGGCGGAGTTTTGAACGACGTCGACTGACGTCGTCAGTTAAAATGGCTGCCGCCACGAAGGAATTTTCATGAAAACAAGGTAAAAAACTATTATTTCTTTGCTGAGAAAAAATATATTTCTTAGCTGACGTTATATCAGAAGGGTTCCTGAGCTTAACAGTTCCTAAATCAATTCACGAAATGGTCAAATCTGCTGGATTTAAATAGTTTCGGTTTGACATTTTCCAAACAGCCTCGGGTGCGCTACGAAAATAAATGATAAAAAATCGAATTTTATCTCAAATGTTTAATCTAGGCCAACAGTCAGTAAATTAGAGCCATATAATTACACACTGGTAGCAGAAAAAATATCCACCGAGTGGTTTCTGAGCTATTTATATGATAGCCTGGACCTCGCCATACCATACCATACCATACCATTTTATTTATAAAGCACTTTAAACAGGAACAAGTCCACACCAAAGTGCTGGACAAACAAACACGCAACAGGCAACACATACAATGAAGTACAACACGAAAAACATAAAAACATTGCAGATCATAAATCAAACGATCCAGTACAAATCAGCTGGCATTGAAAGCAATGGAGTAGTAGTGAGTTTTTAACCGGGATTTGAAAACCGAGAGGGAGGGGGCCTGTTTGATGAGCAGCGGTAACTCGTTCCAGAGTCTTGGGCCTGCTACAGAGAACGCCCTGTCACCCCTGCGCTTAAGGCGAGTTTCTGGAACTATCAAGAGCACCTGATCCTCTGACCTCAAAGCACGTGGAGGGACATATGGGTGTATCAGATCTGAGAGATAGGCGGGGGCGAGACTGTTCAGCGATTTGTAGACATACATGAGAATTTTGAATTGGATTCGAAGATGAACCGGTAGCCAGTGAAGGGAGGCCAAGACTGGTGTAATGTGCTCTCTTTTGCGTGTGCTGGTTAAAAATCGGGCAGCTGCGTTCTGAACCAGTTGCAATCGTGCAATGGTGGCTTGACTGACGCCAAACAGAAGTGAATTGCAGTAATCAAGCCTAGATGTAATGAATGCGTGAATCACTGTCTCCAGGTGCTTTTTGGATAATATGGGCTTCAGCTTAGACAGACGCCTCAGCTGGAAAAAACAGGATTTGACGATCATGTTTACATGACTGTTGAGTTTCATGGAAGGATCCATTATCACTCCCAGATTTTTGACTTTTTGTTTTTCGGACAGGGGTAGAGCAGACAGGTCAATGCAGTGGTTTGAGGTTGTGTCATTGGGAAGGAACAATATGGCTTCAGACTTCTTATCATTGAAGCTTAAGAAATTTAAAGCCATCCAGTCCCTGATGTCAGCCAGGCAGTCGAGCAGAGGTTGAATAGAGCCTGTACCATTTTGTCTTAGGGGGAAGTAGATTTGACAGTCATCAGCGTAGAAGTGGAAAGGTATATTGTGTTTCCGGAAGATAGCACCGAGTGGCAGCAGGTATAAGGAGAACAAGAGAGGACCCAGGATGGACCCCTGCGGAACCCCCCATTTAAGAGCCGCCACTGCAGAAGTAAAATCATTGATGGACACACAAAAAGACCTGTCAGAGAGGTAGGATCTGAACCAGTTTAGGGCTGATCCTGAGATGCCCACCCACTGCTCCAACCTAGCAATGAGGATCGCCAGGCTAAACTAACAAAACTCTGCCTTCTGTTCTCTGATTGGTCCATTCAAAAATCTACCGGAGAAATCCTTGTCTATGGGAGAAGTCCCAGACCCTAGTACAAAGCGAAGTGAAGGACAAGGGTCTGGTTTTAACCAGGCTAGTGTGGTATGGACTTGAGTAAAGAGAGTGCCTTTGAGAGCAAACCAAGTCACCACAGTCGATGCATGGGCACATGTTACTCCACATGCTGTGGGCCAAGATATGCTTTTTTTTAAGCTGACATGGCTGACCCACCACCAGAGGGCGTCATGTTCACTGATGTACAGGTGCAAATTCCTGACAGAAAAGTGCCATAAGTGCCCCTCCCAGTGACTAACACCACAGACCACACCATTTATCTAATGAGTTGTAAAGTGATCGGACATCTTGAACCAATGGACTGTATATGCAGCAGACTACCAGACAAAAGTAAATGAGCTGACACAAGAGGAAAAAAAGAGTTCAAAGTTAAAGTCACACAACACAAATAACACACAGTCCCACAAGATTCAACAGAGACTAAAGTCATGGGATCCACCAGTGGATCTTCAGTACCTGACAAAAAGTCAACAAAGAGCTGTGAAGATGATGTTGCGGGAAAAATTTGAGGCATTTACATATGATAGTGATGATGTGGGCTGCATCCCTTCTCTGAAAATGCATATAACCCTTACCCTTACAAGTCCTGTAAAAAAAACTACATGTCTGTCCCACAACCTCTTCACAATGAAGTGAAATAGTATCTGCAAGATCTGCTAAACAAAGGTTGGATCACACCATCAAGGTCTCCCTACTCCTCACCTGTGGTGTGTGTCTGCAAGAAAGATGGTGCCCTTCTGCTTTGTTGTGACTTTAGAGAGCTCAACTGCAAGTCAGTTCCGGACCGTCGTCCGATACCAAGAATTCAAGACATGCTGGATGCACTGGGTTGGAGCTCCTGGTTTTCAGTGTAAGATCAAGGCAAAGCGTACCACCAGGGTTTTTTGGATGAAGAGAGTCGCCCCTTGACTACCTTCATCACACCCTGGGAGCTCTACCAATGGGTGCACATTCCCTTTTGCCTGAGCTCCGCACCAGCTGAGTTCCAGAGGAGCATGGAACATTGTATGGCAGGTCTCAGATACACTTTGCCTTCCATACCTGGACGACAACCTTGTGCACAGCAGCGATTTTGAAGAGCACCTAGAGCACATCCGCATTGTCCTCCAGCATTACAGGGATCATGGTATTAAGCTGACTCCAAAGAAATGTGACCTGTTCAGGCGAAGTGTCAAGTTTTTGGACAAGCTGGATACAGGCCAAAGTTACACAATGGACCCAGCAGAGCTGGCCCTGGTGATGGCTTTAAAAGAAAAAACACCTGCAATCGTTGGAGAGGTACGGTATGTCAAATGCTTGGTTTCCTCTCTTATTATTAGCCACTCTTACAATTATAGGCCTTTCATTGCATACTTCTCCCGTGTAACCCATCCACTCAGGTAGTCCCCGACTTACGAGCGCTCTGACCTACGAGGTTCCGGACTTACGAGCTGGCGAATTTTTGGAAAAAACGCAAAAAATACCGAGTTTTTCTGTGTTTTTTCACCACAGTTCGTTAGCTAAACATGTGGACACACGTTTCCGATCATTTTTATGCACTCGTAAGCAGTTTTTCGATGAAAAACGAGTGTTTGTAGTCGCGCTAGCAAAACCGTTCCAACTTACGAGCGAAATTCCGGACTTACGAGACACGTGGCGGCCGTTCCAAGTTACGAATTTTCGCTTTACGAGCGCCTCGTTGTAACGGAACTCGCTCGTAAGTCAGGGACTACCTGTATAGCCTGCTTAGTCCTCCATCCTCTGAGAACTTTGCTTTTGTCCCTGCTGACAAGAAAAAAAAAGGGTGAAGAAAAGTAAGGGCCACTTACCATCACGCTCAACCATTCAATGGACTAGCACCCACCAAGAGACATTGAACCAGCTAGTAGATGCATTTACCAGACCTCCCATCCTTGGGTACCCCAACTTTACAGAGCCCTTTGTGTTACATTATGATGCATCGCAAGTTGGGTTAGCTGCTGTTTTATACCAGCGACAGCAAGGCAAGATGAGAGTAATAGGGTATGGTTCGCGCACCTTGAGTCCAGCTGAGAAAAAGTACTACCGCACTCTGGCAAATTAGAGTTTTTGGAAATGAAGTGGGCCATCTGTGAACGTTTCTGGGATTACCTTTACCATGCACTGTCATTTGTGGCGTACACTGATAATAACCCGCTAACATATGTGCTCATTATTGCCAAGTTCAATGCTACGGGTCACAGATAGGTCGCGGAGCTGGCCAGCTATAACTTCACCATCCGCTACCATCCAGGCAAGACCAATACATATGCTGATGGGCTGTCGTGAATGTCACTGGACATTGACAGCTACATGAAGAGCTGTACAGCTGAAGTTGGACAGGAAGCCATAAGCGCATCTATGGAGTCTGTGGTGGTGGAACAGAGTTACCCCTGTCAAGGCATTGGTGTTATCCAGGTTAGTGATCTGAAGTTGATCAAAGATTCTAGCACCAACCAGCCTTTTACACCAGATGAGATCCGCACAGCCCAGGAAGCAGATGAGGTCCTGTCAAGAGTGCTCTGGTACAAGTCACAGAGTAGAAGACCAAGTAGGATTGAGGTGAAGTCTGAGGCTTCTGCAGTAGTTGCATTGCTCAGGCAGTAGCTGAAGCTTCACGTCGACCAAAATGGTATCCTACGCCGCAAAACAGCCTGCCAAGAGCAGCTATTGGTCCCTAAAGCCTATCGTCCCCTGGTTTTCAAACAGTTCCATAAAGACATGGGCCACTTAGGGGTGGAAAGGACACTCGACCTGATCAGAGACAGGTTCTACTGGCCTTAGATGGCAAAAGAAGTTGAACATTTTGTTACTGAAGAATGTGAGTGTCTCAAGAAGAAGAAATCGAGTAAGCAGACCTGTGCTCCTCTGACCTCGATCCAGTCAACTTATCCATTCCAACTGGTCTCCATAGACTTCCTCCACCTGGAAAAGTGCAAGCATGGCTATGAATGTATACTACTGTATTTGTTATGGATCACTTCACGAGGTTCGCCCAAGCTCATCTGACGAAGAAGAAAACAGCTAAAACCGTCACTGACAAGCTCTTCAATGACTTTGCATTCAAGTTTGGCTTCCCAACCAGACTACACCATGACATGGGTAAAGAATTCAACAACAAGCTCATGGCAAGGTTGAAAGAACTCTCATGTATCCAGGGTTCTCATATGACACCCTACCACCCACAGGGTAAAGGACAGGTGGAGAGATTCAACTCTACCCCTTTTATCCATGTTACGGACCCTGGAGGACAAGGAGAAGGAGGATTGGAAAGAGTCACTTGCTAAAGTTGTCCATGCGTACAACTGTACTAAGAGCGAGGCAACAGGCTATGCTCCATATTACCTCATCTTCGGATGTTCCCCACGCCTGCCCATTGACCTGCTCTTCAATCTGAGGAAAGACGAAACTCATATAGACTATGATGTCTATGTTAGCTTCTGGAAAAATAAAATGCAGGAGGTCTACACAGTAGCTTCCGAAACGGCTACGAAGGAAGCTGCTCAAGGGAAACCATACTATGACAGAAGAGTTAAAGGGAGAGATCTTCAGCCTGGTGACAGAGTTCTCCTCCAAAACCTCACTCCAAGAGGCGGACCTGCAAAGATCCAGTCTTATTGGGAGAACCAGATCTACAAAGTAATGGAGAGGAAAACAGATGACAGCCCAGTGTATCGGATCTGTCCTGAAACTGGTCAAGGGAAAGACAAGGTGGTGCACAGGAATCTCCTACTGCCATGCGACTTCCTACCACAAGAAAAGCCACCAACACAGACTGTTAAGCCCCGAAAAGATGCTCCAACTGTTACAAAGAAAAAGCTGAGATGTCCATGTGCACAACAGCACCCAGGAAATGGTGACACATTTGATTTGATTTGATTTGATGTTTATTCATTCATTTTAAAAGAACAATACAAGACAGTTTCATCAGATACAAGATTACAAGTAGGATAAAATGAAGGGAGCAGAAAGAAGATGAAATCTTATTATATCTGCCCCTATTTCACAGTTTGTTCAACCAATGATAACTTTCAAGCAACATCACAGAATGAATAGTTCTACCTATTTTCCTAACTGTAATACATCACAGAATGAATAGTTCTACCTATTTTCCTAACTGTAATACACAAACTACATCACAAAATGAATAATTCTACTTAATTTTCCTGACTGTAAAACATAAACTAGATCACAAAATGAATAATTCTACTTAATATTTCTAACTGTAAAACACAAACTACATCACCGATAATTCTAATTAATTTTCTAATTCTAATTTTTTTATTTTTTTTTTTTTTTATTTTTTTTTATAATTTTATTTAATTTTCCTATTTTTTTTTATTTTTTTTTTTTATTGATTTTCCTAACTGTAATACACAAACTAGATCATAAAATGAATAATTCTACTTAATTCTACTTAATTTTTCTAATTGAAATACACAAACTAAAAGATGGCACAACATCAAGATGTTCACAAAATGAATAATTCTACTTAATTTTCCTAATTGTAATACACAAATTCATCACAAAAATGAATAATTCTACTTAATTTTTCTAACTGTAATACACAAACTGCTTTATAAAATGAATAACTCTACTTAATTTTTCTAACTGTAATTCACAAACGTACCGTACATCATAAGTACAACATAATTGTAATACACAAACACGCATTACATCATATATAGTTTTTGAGCAAGTCCTTTTTGACCTTTTTCTTAAATGTATACATTGATTTTTCATTTTTAACATCACTCTCCAGAGCATTCCACAATCGAATTCCCTGAATTGAGGTAGACCGTCCTTTTAAGCTGGTTCTGAATTGTGGTTTGATGAATATCTCTGTCCCTTTGAGATTGTAATAACTTTGTCTTTTTATAAAATTTCTTTGGATATTTAAAGGTAATGTGTTATTATGAGCCCTATACATAATTGATAAAATACTATATTCTACCAATTCCTGGAATTTCAATAAGTTTAGTTGAATAAACAAGGTGTTTGAAGGGTGAGTGAAATGTTTTCTGGTGATTACTCTTACAGCTCTCTTTTGTAAAATAAAAACAGGCTTTGTAATAGTTTTGCATGCTTTTCCCCAAACCTCAATACAATAGATTAAATGTGGAGCAATGATTGTGTTATACAACATATGTAAAGCTTTATCAATTAAAAAATCCCTGACTTTATATAGTACTGCAATTGCTCTAGCTAGTTTTTTTTAATAGAATTTACATGATGTTTCCATGTCAGTTTGTCATCAATGATAACACCCAGAAACTTCACTTCACTCACTTTACAGATCACAACATCTTCAATTTCAAATGGATCGTCATCAACAATTCCCTTTTTGTTACTGAAAATCATGTAGTTAGTTTTATCTAAATTCAAAGATAATTTGTTTAATTTAAACCAAGTTTGTATTTTTATAAATTCTGTTTTCATCATATCCAAAATCTGTTTTATGTCATTACCCGAACTGAAAAAAGTGGTGTCATCGGCAAAAAGAACACATTTAAGTAGTGCTGACACATTTACCAAGTCATTCACATATAAAATAAACAACTTTGGTCCAAGCACAGAACCCTGAGGAACTCCACAAGTGATATCACGGAGGTCAGATCTAACATCATTTATTTGCACAAACTGTTTCCTGTCTTTCAAATAGCTAGATACCCACTGTAATGCTGGTCCTCTAATACCATATTTATTTAGTTTTTCAAGGAGAATGGTGTGGTCAATGGTATCAAATGCTTTTTTTAGATCAACAAAAACACTAACACAGTACTGTTTATGATCGACAGCATTAGTTATTTGTTCCATTAAATCCATGAGAGCCATTGACGTAGAGTTTTTTTCTCTAAACCCATATTGACTGCTACTTAAAATGTTTTGTTTATCAATAAATTGATCCAATCTGGACACAAATAGTTTTTCTAGAATCTTTGAGAACTGTGGTAATGAGGATATTGGCCTATAATTATTGAATACACATTTATCACCATTTTTAAAATGGTGGCCAGCTTCACCAGCTTCACACACACATCAGATGATGATTACAGCGGCACGTACCAGTGGTACCTTAGGAATGCTCCAGGGAGACATAGGCAGACCCTTTGGCAGAGCCGTTCCAGCCTGATCCAAGTCTTCACGTTCAAGAAGAAGATTTACCTTTAAAGAACGAAGAGGATGTGCCACTACAGAGCGAAGAGGATGTGCCACTACAGAGCGAAGAGCATAGATATCATATATAGAATGACTAGATACCCAATGGACTGCTCTTGCCGATTGGAGCCGACGAGATTTCTGGCGGCTATCTTGGGGCTGTCCACCGCTCCACTCAGCCTTATATATTTGGCAGGCACAATAAAGTATCAGCACATTTAATCAATCATAGCACGCTGAATAGTAATCCTATTGTCACATATTTAAATTTTAGGCATACAGCTATTAAAACTGCATGTATAGGAACGTACAGTTTATCATATTTAAATAATTTTGGTGGAATACAATACTTTAATGTATGCCATGTTTAGCAAGATACAACCAAAGATGCAATTTATTCACACACACATTACTGTATGTATACATATTCAGATACTGTAATTACGTATATATATTCAGATAAGCATATATATAATATATATATATACTGTATATATATATATATATAATATATATATA
>JBBPBX010030132.1:0-35396 GCA_038048925.1 Garcialebias charrua
TAGTTAGATGCCAAAAAACGTACGGAATGAAGATAGTAACATCTATAAAACCGGAATAAATATAAACACAATCACTATACTGTAGTGTGAATGCCTTGTTGGCATTCACACAATAATCACTGTGAAAAATCACATCATGCTGATCTGTTTCATGTTGCTGTGTTCATTTGTGCTCATCTGCTCATACAGACTCATGTTCGTGCTGCTGTTTGGAGTAACGTTTTCTATGATATTAGTGCTTAGTGTATTTTTAGTTGATGTTTTTCTTAGTTCATATCTTAGATGTTATTACTGTTTTTCTTTTACATTTTATTGTTGGATGTAACTGGGACCCTGTGTACACAATCTCGTTTCATCACATGTACCACATGTGGTGTGTGAATGACAACAAAGAATATCTGACTCTGACTAACCCATTTTTCTTAATTAGACCCTTCAACGAGCCATTTTAGCTTTTACGTGCAGCCAAACTAAAAGCTTTTCACAATAAAAGGCCGAATTGCTGCTCCTGAAACTGAAGGGAACAAAGAGGAGCGATGTTCAGAATAAATCGAGTGGCTTCAGAGGCGTTTGTGTTCTTTCCTCCTTCTGCTGCTAAAATATGCTTTCTTTATCTGGTGCATCATTAAAGTGTTTTCAGATTTGTTGCAAAAAATAAAAATGAATTCTCTGTGTATATTTAACTGGAACAAATGACAACTAGAGAAATTGCATTTCCTGCGAAAATGCAGTGTGAATGTTTATAGCAGAAGAACTTGCATAAAAACAGCTGAAATTAGCTAAAAAATCATGCTGAAATGTAGCTGAAATGGACGAACAAGCCTAAGTTAGCAGAAGAAAGCAGAAAGAACACTTATTTGCCCAATTAGACTTAAAGCTCCCCTGACATGATCTTTCAACTTTCCAAAAAATGGCACAACATATATAAATATTAAGATTGACCCCTGACCGTTTTTGCTAAAATAATGTGAAATGAATGAAAATTCCTCTCAAAAATAGTTTAAAATTAGCGCCGTTTTTTTACACGGTAAATTCGGGTTTTTCCGGTCACGTGATTGTAACGTCAGATAAAGAACTTTGCTCCAACCGCACATTGAATACAATGGACAAAAATATAAACGCATCCGTCGAATTTAGCCATGTAAAACTATAGATATTAGCGATTTGGCTTCAGTTCGTGAAGAAGAAGTTATTTTGAGTGATAAACAACAAACAGCAATGTTTCGTTTTGCCGTGTTGCTTGTTTTATTTCAGGAGAGGTTGCACATTCATGAGGTGAGCACCAGATGTCAGCAAAGGGCCCACTTCATGAATGTGAAACCTCCCCTGAAAAAAAAACAAGCAACACGGAAAAAAGAAACATTGCTGTTTGTTGTTTATCACTCAAAATAACTTCTTCTTCACGAACTGAAGCCAAATCGCTAATATCTACAGTTTTAAATGGCTGAATTCGACGGATACGTTTATATATTTCTCCATTACAGAGCTCTGTAAGAGTTCACGATAGCTTTGCTGACATCTGGTGCTCACTTCATGTATGTGCAACCTCTCCTGAAATAAAACAAGCAACACGGCAAAAAGAAACATTGCTGTTTGTTGTTTATCACTCAAAATAACTTCTTCTTCACGAACTGAAGCCAAATCGCTAATATCTATAGTTTTACATGGCTAAATTCGACGGATGCGTTTATATTTTTGTCCATTGTATTCAATGTGCGGTTGGAGCAAAGTTCTTTATCTGACGTTACAATCACGTGACCGGAAAAACCCGAATTTACCGTGTAAAAAAACGGCGCTAATTTTAAACTATTTTTGAGAGGAATTTTCATTCATTTCACATTATTTTAGCAAAAACGGTCAGGGGTCAATCTTAATATTTATATATGTTGTGCCATTTTTTGGAAAGTTGAAAGATCATGTCAGGGGAGCTTTAAAGAAGCAGAAATGAGCACAAAGAAGTGGATATTATCTGGGAAAACAAAAAACAAAGCTTAAATTAGCATAAAAACAGCTAAATTGTAGCTGAAACAGAAAAAATATGAAAGAAGCTAAAAAAGCTTAAATTAGCATAAATACGTTAATTAAGCTGAAAGTAGCAGGAATTACTATGAAAAAATTGAATTTATCTGAAAACAGCTGAAAATAGCTAAAAAATGCTGAAAAGCTAACTGAAATGGTAGAACAAGCTTAAATTAGCAGAAGAAAGCAGAAAGAATGCGTTTGCCCTGTTAGGCTGAAAGAAGCAGAAATTATCCCAAAAAGTCAATTATCTGAAAAAAGCTAAAATTAGCACAAAAACAGCTGAAAAGTAGCTAAAAAAATGCAGAAAGAAGCTGAAATTACAAGAAGAATGTGGGAAGCACATTTTCGCTGAATTAGGCTGAAAAAAACTTGAAATGAGCGCAAAGGGTGTGGAATTAGAAGAAAGAAGTTAGAAGCAGCACAAAAATGTTGTAGTTAGTTGAAAGAATCAGAAAGTGGCACAAAACAGCTGGAAGTAGCTAAAAAAGTTTAACTTTGCACAAGGAAGCTGAAGCAGAACAAAATGTGAAAGGAGCTGTAAATGATTGTAAACACTTCTAAAGAGTTGAAGGATGGAAAATGAATTCAAGTCACTTTAGATGAGGAAACAAATGGCAGAAAAGGCTAAATATTTCAAAAAGCTAAAGCTGCACCAATATCAAATGTCATAGCAGGATTGTCCTGAACGAGCTGAACGTTTTGATAAGATTTGTTGAAATGGCACAAAACTGTGAAACGAAATAGATGCAGAAAAATATACGGAAGAAAAATGGATCACAATAGTGTGAATGCTTCATAAACATTCACAAAATAATTTCAGCTGCTAATGAATTTGATATAAACATAATTTAAAGCGCTGTAACGGCTATCGTCAATTTTTGTTTTAGACTTAGGCTCAAAATTTCCCAAACTTCAACTCAAACGTACATAAAAAAAGTCTGACTTAAAAAAATATATATTAAAAAAAATGACACCTGACTAAACGTGCATCAATTTACACAACAAGAGATTTAAATACAGTTCAGTCGGCTCAGATCGGGAACCAACAGCAGTAAAGATGACCAACACATCACGTGCACTCACTGCCTTTTTATTAGATCCACCTCTTAATTTATTTATTAACATAAATAATGTGTTTTTGGTTTACTGAGGATTTACCAGTGAGAGCTGCTGTGGTTCTGAAACAGTAGATGGGTGTACCCAGAAATCAATAGTCATCTCAAGTTACTCTGGAATATTAGAGACCGATCTAAGACATGACGCAACCTTTACAGACATAAAAATAGTGCTCTGTACTGTAGAAGCAACTGAGCAAGTGTGGAAAGCAGTTTCTGACAGGCTCCATCTTTCACTTTTGAGTTCTGCACACATTCTTACTTCAGTCTCTTTATTTTATTTTTAGTTAGATTTTGTGCCGTGTTGCATGTTTTATGATTGCAGCCAACTTGCTATTTTGTCCTTCCATTCTACGCTTCCCTCTGCCAACTACCTGCATCACCACCACTCCTCCCCCACCTCCATCTGCACACCCGCTCAGAAAAAAAAAAAAGTTGTTGCGGGGTCCAAGAAGCAAATTCTAGGGTTTTAAATTCTTGGAATGCATTTTGGCGTATTAAAGCCGGAGCTGTTTTAGGTCCTCTCTGCAAGGTGAAAATAGAAGGAAGGGATGCTGGGGGAGTATTTTACTGAGCGATGGCACTTTGCTGAGGGCTTCCCTCAGCATCCAGTGCCTTTCCTCCTTTCTCTTCATATCTCATCTTCCCTGCTCTTCCTTCTTCTTTCTGTATTGATGATACGTGAACCGACAGCCCACCCGTCTCAGCAGGAAGCGGACTTTTAATGGAGCCTATATCTGGGCCTTCAGGGGAAGAATTCAGAAAAGACTGAAGTTTAACCGATGGAGACGTAAACGTGGAAACGAGATGAAAAGAGAAATCAGAAAACCTTTTTTATATACATCCATCTTTTAGTGAACAATATGAATTACAGTATACCGTATTTTTCGCCATATAAGTCACACCTTTTTGCATAAATTTGCACGTCCTGCGACTTATGCACCGAAGCGACAAACAAATGTTTTTTCTTCATATTTATAACCAGATTTTTGGCTGAAATCTGACGAGTTCATTCATTCTGACGTAGAAAATATTGAATTCTACCATTTTCAGCCACTAGAGGGCCTTCGACTACTATGGCAAGTCAAGTGTCTCATTAAAAGGTAGAAGTGGCTATTAATGTGACACTTGGCTTGCCATAGAGGCCACCTTCGTCTCGCTCCAGAACTCCTGGATAAAACTTCAAATCAGCTTCATGTCGCTGTGACGCCCAGGCGAAATGCAGCAGATTTGACCATGAAAATGTGTTTATTGAGGACATTTTAAACTGAGACACACCTTCACTATAACGGCGAGCAAACAAATAATTGTTTTTAGGTGGTTATCTTGTTGAATTTCTAAGAAATGCACAGCAAGAAATGCAGCTAATTTGACCAATATAGAGCATTTATTAAGGAATAGTTAAGAATAGTTAAACTGAAACACACATTTGCTATAATTTTGAGCAAACGGTTGTTTTTAGGTGTTAATCTTGTTAAAGTCCTCTCGTGTACGCTCTCGTGGCCGCCATTTGGCAGCCAATCGATTTTTGGCACAACACCAGCCCAAGTTTCCAGGTGGTCAGCGGTGACGCATAATAAATGCGACTTATATGGGGAAGTGAAACTTTTTTTTTTTTTCAACTTTATTAGTCATATTTGGACTGATGTGACTTACAGCAGTGCCATGTGTACAGCGGCAAGTACAGTAGTCTTAAGTTGTAAACAAAACAAACTACTCTCTAATAAATGTCAAGCTTTACTATGAGAGACAGTTTTTTAATCACAAGCTGTTTAATCCAAGCTAACGTGTGCAGCAGAATGGTGAGAAAGTGAGTTTCCTAAGTACTTGCTAAGCATAAAAAAATAAATAAATTCAAGTGGAGCAGGTGGAGTGTTTCTAGACTCACTTCCTTGAGCTGTTGCTGAAAAGAAATCCAGCTGATCTCGGTTGGAAGTCGAGCCGGAGTTAAAGAGGAAGTGGCAATGGGTGAGTGATGATGAGATAATGAACAAAACAAGACGAGAGGAAAACAAGTGGGAATAGTGAGATTGGTGCCAATGTGGCAGGATGACGGAAAACATAAGCCAGGGGGGAAAATGTAAGAGCTTTGATGGAAACATCTCTGTTTAGAGCGACGAGGGTCATCATTTACTGTTTCAACCATGGAAACTGAAATGCTGCTTAAGATCTTTTGTTTGTCTTTTACTCAAATAGTGTGGCACCGTTATGAGCTCAATAGAACTACAAGAGCAAACTTACGGTGAAATAAAATCAAATTTGTGTCGGACAGATGCAGCTCTTTAAACTCCTTTCATCTTAGATGGAATGAAGTAATGGAGTTTTAACACATAAATGTAAGTTTTGGAAAGATTGTCTTGGTGTAAAAGTTGTTTAGCATTGTGGCCTCGCAGCACAAAATGACCATTCCTGCCGGGGACCTTTCTGGGTGGAGTTTGCATGTTCTCTTCATGCACATGTGAGTTTTCTGCCGGTACTCCAGTTTCCTCCCACAGACCAAAAACATGCATGTTAGGCTGACTGGTAACTGAATTGTCCCAAGGTGTGAGTGAGAGAGTGAATGGTTGTGTTTGTCTCTGTGTGCCATTGATGGACTGGAGACCTGTCCAAGGTGTCCCCCTCCTTTTGGACAGACCTGGAAAGGAAAAGTGGGTAAAAGAAAATAATTAATGAAAGTGAGGAAATGACACATTGGCTCAGTGGAGTAATGTAGGTCAGAGCATCCCTACATTTCTATGCTGATGACATAGTTGTTTATTGTCAAGGTAAAACAGTTGCTAAGGCTTTCCAGCTTTTCCAATCCACTTTTGACATCATTCAGTCAGATTTGTTCCATCTCAAACTTGTCTTAAATGCTGATAAAACCAAAGGGATGCTTTTTTCAAGTAGGAAGTCGGTCCCAGTACTTCTTCTTCTGATTTTATCCTCAAATGGTGTCCCTATTGAGTTTGTTGATTCCTATAAATATTTGGGTATCCTGGTCGATTCGCATCTCTCTTTTAAACTCCACGTGAAAAACCTATTAAAGAAACTGAAAGTTAAACTGGGTTTATTTTTCAGAAACAGATCCTGTCCATCACGGTGCACTAAGATTCATAACTGGCTGTGATTATCGTACCCACCACTGCACCCTGTATTCACTGGTTAACTGGACATCATTAACTTCACGCAGACTCTTCCACTGGTACATTTTCATCTTTAAATCACTTCTTGGTCTGCTGCCTTCATACATCTCCTCCTACATGTCTTTGCGTGAGTGCAGCTACAGCGTGCGCTCTCAGGACATGATTACCTGCAGTGTTCCGTCAGTGAGGACTGAACTTGGAAAAAGGGCCTTCTCCTACTCCGCTCCTGCTTCATGGAATATCTTACAAAAAGATCTGAAGATCTCGACCTTGACCTCTCTAAATGGTTTTAAGAATCTGTTGGAATCCTGGCAAGAACCAATGCAGACATGTTCCTGTTTTCAGTTTTCTACATTTGCCTTATAATCCATCTGCTTTACTACCTTGACATTTTTTTTTACTTGTACTACTATTCCTACTTTGCAGTTTTTCACTTATCACGGGACTTCAGGGTACGGATCCCCCGAGTCCTTGTGGCTCAATGGGACTAACCTGTATAAATAAAGGTTGAATGAATGCATAAACGAGGGACTACTGAATTACAGTATTTAAATTTAAATTGTAGAGAAGAGAAGCGCAGCAGGACAGTAAAGGGTTAACCCTTCACCCAGCTGCTTCAGCCGGAGGAGAAATGTGTGGTGGAAGAGAAGAGATCATGACAGGCTGCAGAGGGAGCTTCTCCCTCCACCTGCGGGCTGCACAAAGGTGCAGCAGGGGCTAAATGGTTTTAAATAATTTATTTGAAATAAACAATCCATGCCGCTCAAGTGGCTCCTCCATCAATCAGCCTATTATGTCATGTCCACTCTTACTTTGAAAAACCACGAAAGAGCGAGTCCGCGCAAGTCGAACAGCAAAGTAGAACGGGGACTACCTGTACTGTATATAATTATATTTTTTGATGAAGTTATCAGAGTCAGAGAGTCTTTATTGTCATTTGCACCGCATGTAGTACATGTGATGAAATGAGATTATGTACACGGGGTCCCAGTTACATCCAACAACAAAATGTAAGAGAAAAACAGTAATAACATCTAGTTATATCAGAAAACACAGCAGAAGTACCATGTTTTCACCTCAAAAGTGACTGGGTATAACTCGGCATGCTTTGATCTGTACCACTAATCAATAGTTGGATTGTGTAAAGGGTTTAGAGGGGGTCAGTTTAATACTGACCTCCTTTTTACCTTAATTTACTTATTCAGATTGAATAGTAATTTCACGGATTCTCTTCTTTTTCAGTTTATTCAATATTTCTGTGATCTTTGTGATGGATAAATAAACAGAGCCATTAAGTGACAATGGACACGTTAACTTAGTTTGATATGTCAAAGAGACACTATCATTTATTTAAAATAAATCAACTAAATTAACACCATTACACTTGATTGACATGATTTCACTTTCTTTCAATTCAAATACGTCAGCACACTTGATTTAACACAACAGACATAAATACTAGATGTTACACATATTTAGTCTGAGGGGCTCTTCAGCTTAAAATAGTTTCCAGCTTAAGATTGAGAGGGAAAGGGAAAAGGAGGAATAAGAGGTTGGAGAGATTAAGTTATTTATCTCGAGTGTAACCAGAGATGACACTTTCCATCCGACTTCGGCTAAATCCCAGGTACGTTTGTAAACAGCTTTACCTTTTGACGATGCGTCTGATAAAGATATTACCAGCCTCCCAGGTGCACAGAGTCCTTCCGGCCCTCGTACGTCTGAACTGGTCGTTTACTTCCAACGTCTCCTCGGATCCGCGTCAGCCGTCAGAAACATGTGGCAGCTTCTGGCCGACTTCAAGACGAGATGTTTCTCAAAGAAAGTTCATTAGGAACTTTGGAGCTTTTGCTCGGGGAACTGGATGGAGGCGTCCATCAGTTCTAGCTGACAAGTTAGTCTTTGGCTCTTGACCAAGCTTGACCAGCTGCAAGGCAGAGAGCTTTCAGGTCTCTGTCCATTCGAACTCTCTGTCCATTCAAAGACTGAAGCGTTTCCGCACAGTTAGAACTTAAAAGACAGGAACACAGAGAGGAGTTCACTTGCCTTATCAAACCCAAGGTTACAAACAGCAGCAGAGAGAAATGTTTAGGAAAAAGATAGATAAAGCTGGAGCCCAGCTCATGAGACTGTCTCTGAGTTTCTAAACAAAACCGTCCGGTCTCTGTGACCCGAAGGCTTCACCTTTAAACACAGCAGTGAACACAGTTTAACTCTTACAGAATGACACAGCTTAAAAGCACACATCATGAAAATGACAAAAGTTATTCTTTTGATCACATTAGAATAAAATCAAAGATAGAAATAGTCTCTTTTGGTGACTATATTTATCAGATTATAGCTAAATGAATGATTTTGTAGTAAATGTCTTGCTTTACTGAGTGGTCAGTAAAGGTCATCACTGGACAGTTCGAAAACCCTAGTTTGACCCTGGGTAGGTCCATTACATCTCCCCCCTTTTGGAAGCCATCGCCAGTCCTTGGGGATGGGGTCCAACACGAAAGGAAACCTTGAACTGTCTTTGATCTTGAAGTAATCCAGCAAGTGGAAAAGAAAAATCAAAAATTATAATCCCATAAAGTTTTGGAAATTCCATACTGTTCGGAGGTAATCCCATTGCGAAAAGCTTTTAATCCTTTGGAAAACAAAGTCTGTTAACTCTTGGAAAACAAAGTCTGTGATCCCTTGGAAAGCAAAGTCTTATAATCCACAGCGGTAATTCCACAGCAGTAAATTCCCAACGATTAGTTTTGTTGATTGATCAGCAACAATTGTTTTCATAATCAGCATGTAGAGGGGATCCCTCGATTGACGCAGAGGAGGCGGCCCTTGGACGAAGGTTGAAGACCAAGCGTTGGAGCTGCAGGTCCCCACATCGAAGGTTGTTGGCTGGTTGGTTTCCAGTCAGTGCCACTCTGGTTCTATGTGTCATGCAATTATGTGGTTTTTTAAGGTGGGCTTATGATTGGGATTTTACATTAAGCCTTACCTATATGCACCTGGTATGTAAGCTATCATGGTTTAGATCAGCTACACTTACCAATTAAGGGGTGGATCAATTCTGTAAAATTAGATATAGGGATTTGTACCTATAAAATTTTGGAGGGCTTCTGTAACGAAGGCCTCTAATTCCAAACTATTCCTCCATTCATTACTTAGTTTAGGTTAAACTAAAATAAAAATGAAATATAGTTTGATCTAAATGTCTGTTGTCTTTTAGACGAACGACGTAGGATTTGGTATTCCTAATAAATTTTGAAGTCTATGGCGAGACTCATCAAAATAAATAGACAATCTAGAATAGAAACGATCGAATCGGTTCAATTTAGAAATTATGAGACCAGTGTAGTTTATTGTACCTTAAGTAGCTTTAAACTACATTGACTCTTCGACGATTGAGATTTAACAAAACGAACTGCATGTTGGCATAGTTAAATCCATATCATTCATTAACCCATGTTAATACAAAACCTTTTTGGCTGGGAGTGTTCAGAACCAAAACAATATCTCAACTAATGACAACAGTAATGACTAAACAACAAGGAAACAAACGTTTCACTGCTTCGACACACTCCTGTCGTCAGATTCCAAAGTGCAACACACAAGAAAAACAGGTCTCAACTTTATGACCGAGGTCAAATTAAATCTCGTGGATTTAAACGGTTGTTAAGGTTAGTTTTTTGTTGTGGGTTTTAGGCTTAGCGTTTCTAAGTTCAACTTGGACAATGCGACTTATAGGGTGGGAAAGTACGGTAGTTTAAACCTGATTAGTTTATTTACTAACTTGTGTTTGGACGACCTTATTATCCCATGAAGTCGGTGTGTTTGTGAGATCTTTGTCTTTTGTGGAGTCATTGAACGCCTTGTAAGGTTTGATCTGATTTCGATGTACCCATTTAGCAATTGGCTCTTTGCGGCCTTTGCTGATTTTGATCTCGTAGACGACTGAGGACACTTTGTCTGTTATCAGATGAGGTCCAGTCCACCTGGGCATTAGTTTGCGGGCGAGAGTTCCGGTCCCGGACTCTCCTTTCCCGGTTGCTGGGGCGAACGTATAGTACCAGACTCTGTCTCCCACTTGGAGTTCATTGTGAGAGGCCTTCTGGTCGTAGTACGCCTTGCGTCCTTCAGCGGATTTTTCCAGGTTTTTCTGGGCGAAAGCAAAAGTGTTTCTGAGGTGTACATTCAAATCTTTCATGTATTGTTGTGTAGTGTAGGCTGTCGCCATGGCGGCGTCGCCTGGTTGGTACAACAGGTGTAGAGGGAGAGTCATTTGTCGACCGGTCATCATCTCGAAGGGAGAGATGCCAGTTGATGTGTGTGGAGTGGCTCTTATGGCCATGAGGACCAGAGGGAGTTTCACATCCCAGTCCTTGTGATTTGCGGCCACGTATTTCTTCAAAATACTCACCACAGTTCTGTTTGCTCTCTCGACTTGGCCTGAAGCCTGTGGGTGGTAGCCGACATGAAAGTTGGCCTTGACGCCTAGCGTCTTCCACAGTTCTTTCATCACTTCACCTGTGAAGTGTGTACCTTGGTCTGAGTTCACCCGAAGGGGAAGTCCAAACCTTGAGAATATATGATTCATTAACAACATAGCAGTTGTTTGTGCTGTGTCGTTAGGAGCTGGTAGGCATTCTACCCATTTGGTAAATGCACAGGTTACCGTGAGAAAATATTTATTTCCTCTAGAGCTCTTAGTGAGTGGTCCAACCCAGTCGATCTGGAGGTCAGACCATGGGAATGCAATGCCTCTACTTTGCAGTGGTGCTCTGTGAAGTGGTCTGGTTGGCTGAAACTGGCCACACACCACGCACCCTTCAATGTAGTCCTTGACATCCTTTTTCATTCCAGGCCAATAGGCAATTTGTTTTAATGCCGTCAGCGTGGCTTTATCTCCTTTGTGTCCTGCGGACGGGAGATCATGGGCATGAACTAACATCACCCCCCTTTGGTCATGGGGAACCACGAACACAGGTGAGGACGTTGGTCCATGAGCGAAAGTTAGGATGCCCTTGATTAGTTTTAGCTGTTTGCGCAGCTGGTAAAGGACTTTAAGGTCTGGATCGGAATCCAGTTCGTCTTTAGTCGGAGTGTTTTTGTCTGGATCAGTCAGGTACAGTATCATGTAGTTGATAGCAGGATCCGACTTTTGCTGTTGGATGATGTCTGGGTCAGTCAGTGCAGGCCGTACAGAGACTGCGTTGTCAGCAGGTCTGGCCGCGGCCTGTGCACGTGTGACTGCCATAACCTCAACAGCAGGTTGTGTTGACAGAGTCTTGATCAACCAGGAGGAGTCGAAGGACCATAGAGGACCTTCGTCGGCTCCTTCTTTGGCTAAGGAATCCGCAATGTCATTGTAGTGCTTGTCATCGCCTGGGACTCTAGAATGTCCTGGAACTTTCTTCCAGTAGATCTGTAAGTCGTGTGATGTCACCAAGTGATCACATGCCATGAAAAGCTCTTTGTGTTTGACCACTTTTCTGTCGCTTGTTAGGAAACCGTTCTGTTTCCACACAGCAAGGTGACAAGCGAAACTCAAACGAGCATAGTTAGAGTCAGTGCAGATGACTAGGGTCTTGATGGAGCGTGCTACTACCATCTGGAGAGCTATTAGGATTCCTGCAATCTCAGCGTACTGAGAAGTCTGAGAGCCTAATTTGTAGCTGAAGGTAATCTGTTCTTGGTCTTGGAGGAGGACCCCTCCAACACCTGCCCTACAGATTTTGTCGCGGAGGAATGAAGATCCATCCACGTACAATGTTGTCATATCTTTGCAGATATTGTCATCAAAGAAGTGGTGGTTCGGGTCTTCAGTCACAGGGGTTTTTTCCTCAGCCAACGGCTGGGTCGCTGGTACATCTTGTGTACACTTTTGGCAGAGTGCCAAGTCTGTCCCCAGATGTGACTTCTTGTTTTGACCATAACGTATGTCTAGGTTAAAACTTTGAAGCGCCATGAGCCACGTTGCAACACGAGAGTTTGTTACCACACCATCTCTGATGCGTTGGCTGTTCAGGAACGTCACTGGCTGGTGTTGTGTTTCCACAATGATTTTCTGTCCACCAATGTAGCTGGAGAAATGTTTTACTGCCCACACTGTGGTCAGTAGAGCTTTCTCACAGTCTGAGAATCTCAACTCGGGGCCCGCCATCGTTTTGCTGGCGTAGGCCACTACACGTTTGTCTCTGTCGTGTATTTGGTATAGACCTGCACTTATGCAATGAGCTGAGAAGCCCACTTCCAAGTAAAACTCTTTGTTGTAGTCTGGGTAGGCTAAACATGGGGCTGACTTAATCCTGTTTATAAGAGCGTCCATTGCCTGCTGCTGTTTGTCAGTCCAGACGAATGGAACGTCTTTCTTTAGGAGTTCAGTCAGTGGCTTTGCAAGGTCTGCATAGTTCTCTATGAACTGGTTCGAGTAGTTACACACGCCAAGAAAACTTTGTAGTTCTTTGAGATTGGTGGGGACTTTGAGATTGTCAAGGCCTTGGGTGCGAGTCAGCTGTGGTTGTACTCCGTCTGGACCTACAAGTAGGCCAACGTAGTCCACCTTGGTTCTGCACCACTGGCACTTCGACAGTGATATTTTAGCACCAGCAGTTGTCAGCTGATTCAGAACGTGGTCGATTTCGGCCAGATGTGAGTCCAGTGTTGGCTGCCTCAAAAGGACATCATCCACATAAATCAGTGTCCCACGCTCGCGGGCGTCTGGACATGCTTTGTTCAAGAAGATGTTGAACTCTGCAGGTGAGTTAGCGTAGCCAAAGGGACACCTATTGAAGGTGTATTGACGGCCACCAAAAGTGAAAGCTAGTTTGTATTGATCCCCGTACGGGCCACCAGATGTAAAGGGTTTAGAGGGGGGTCAGTTTAATACTGACCTCCTTTTTACCTTAATTTACTTATTCAGATTGAATAGTAATTTCACGGATTCTCTTCTTTTTCAGTTTATTCAATATTTCTGTGATCTTTGTGATGGATAAAGAAACAGAGCCATTAAGTGACAATGGACACGTTAACTTAGTTTGATATGTCAAAGAGACACTATCATTTATTTAAAATAAATCAACTAAATTAACACCATTACACTTGATTGACATGATTTCACTTTCTTTCAATTCAAATACGTCAGCACACTTGATTTAACACAACAGACATAAATACTAGATGTTACACATATTTAGTCTGAGGGGCTCTTCAGCTTAAAATAGTTTCCAGCTTAAAGGGGACCTCAGATGTATTTTTTAAATTTTTATGGTATTTCTGTGGGATATCCAGACCCTATTCCTTCAATTTAATGCACAAAATAATTATTAGATAATCAATTATACCCTTTTTAATTCTGCCATTTTTAACTTTCGTTTTGAACGACCGGTTTCTTGAAGTCCACGCCCTTCAACGATCTGTTCACGCCCTCTGTAACAGCCAGTATCTGTAATGTGTTGTTGTTTTAAAATTAGCTCTTTTTTTATTACTCATTTGACTTACTGTTAGTGTTAGCTTAAGATAACTTACCGAAACCCGTCTGAGCGCGCCGCAGTTTGCTGCTCCTTTTAGCATTAGACCACCCGAATCCGAAGCTAATGTTAGCTTGTTCCTCTTCCGGTTTTCGCCAGCTCCGCTCGTTGCACGCGATGAGATTTTGGGAGTTATCGCTGTTCCAGTGAAGACAACACAAAGTTCACCAAGTGTCTCCCGTAAATTAATCTGTAAGGAGAAGGTCCTCTTGCTGCGAGCCTGCTGCGAGGCTGCTGCAAGGCTGTACAGTTGAAGCTCCGCTCCATCGCGCCGGAAGAGGGTCCCGTCGAACCCGGTCCTTCCGCCTGTGGTCCGCTCGTTTAATTTTTGCCGGCTGCGCGTTGGCAGCGATCGCAAATACACTAAAAATTGAACTAAAACATAAAAATAACAATTATACTTTATTTATAAAGCCATTTAAAAAAACACAGCTGCAACAAAGTGCTGTACACATGAAATTAAGAACATATAAACAAAAGATGAGATGAAATCATGAAAAACAACAGTCATGTGTTTAATACAGAAGTGGGTTGAGCCTAACCAGGGGTTGCTAGGTGAGGGGCTGGACTCAGGTTTGATCTGATTGGCTGGCGGCTTGTGACGTCAATAAATGCAGGAAGTGTGAATCCTGGTGTATTTATCAAAAATAAATAAATCTACTTAGAGTAAATAAACCACTGGGTGCATTTTTTTGGCACAAGGACTGTTTTTTTATGAAGTAAATACCCAAAGTTTAGTAAAAAAACATTAAAAAGTGAATTTTGCATGTGTGGTCCCCTTTAAGATTGAGAGGGAAAGGGAAAAGGAGGAATAAGAGGTTGGAGAGATTAAGTTATTTATCTCGAGTGTAACCAGAGATGACACTTTCCATCCGACTTCGGCTAAATCCCAGGTACGTTTGTAAACAGCTTTACCTTTTGACGATGCGTCTGATAAAGATATTACCAGCCTCCCAGGTGCACAGAGTCCTTCCGGCCCTCGTACGTCTGAACTGGTCGTTTACTTCCAACGTCTCCTCGGATCCGCGTCAGCCGTCAGAAACATGTGGCAGCTTCTGGCCGACTTCAAGACGAGATGTTTCTCAAAGAAAGTTCATTAGGAACTTTGGAGCTTTTGCTCGGGGAACTGGATGGAGGCGTCCATCAGTTCTAGCTGACAAGTTAGTCTTTGGCTCTTGACCAAGCTTGACCAGCTGCAAGGCAGAGAGCTTTCAGGTCTCTGTCCATTCGAACTCTCTGTCCATTCAAAGACTGAAGCGTTTCCGCACAGTTAGAACTTAAAAAGACAGGAACACAGAGAGGAGTTCACTTGCCTTATCAAACCCAAGGTTACAAACAGCAGCAGAGAGAAATGTTTAGGAAAAAGATAGATAAAGCTGGAGCCCAGCTCATGAGACTGTCTCTGAGTTTCTAAACAAAACCGTCCGGTCTCTGTGACCCGAAGGCTTCACCTTTAAACACAGCAGTGAACACAGTTTAACTCTTACAGAATGACACAGCTTAAAAGCACACATCATGAAAATGACAAAAGTTATTCTTTTGATCACATTAGAATAAAATCAAAGATAGAAATAGTCTCTTTTGGTGACTATATTTATCAGATTATAGCTAAATGAATGATTTTGTAGTAAATGTCTTGCTTTACTGAGTGGTCAGTAAAGGTCATCACTGGACAGTTCGAAAACCCTAGTTTGACCCTGGGTAGGTCCATTACAATTGATAATTAGATGACTTGTTGTTTTGGATTAAGCTGGATGGATAATTTTGGCAAAACGTCAGCTCTATCTACACAAGAAAACCATTTCCCCACATGCACCTGCTTTAACCAACAAAGGTGGTATCTTTAAGTATTTGCTGTAGTTCGGTGCAGGAGGAAGATGTGACGAGTCACCAGTTAGTGGCAGCAGTTTATATCGGTGTATATAGAGAAGAGATGGAGCGAGGGAGGTGCACAAAAGATTAAAGGAGAGAGCAGACGAGATGGCGAGGTGTTGTAATTACTCCAGTATACCCAGACAGAATTAGCTCAATGGACAGTGATTAACCTTTAAGGCTCGCTGGGCTATGGGAGGAAAATAATTAGATTCCCCTCGCCCCTCGCGCTGCCTTCACCACAGAGACGGCGGCGGCTCACGATCAGTTATTGCCTATAATCATTAGGGGCAGGCAGCGTTTGTTTAAATAGAAAAAAAGATATTCTAGCAACAAAGAGCTTCAGGCGCAGAGTGTATGGCCTGATTGGAGTAAAAATGGTGCAGGCGGTGTTCCCCATTGGGGCTGACATTACAGTCAATCAGTGCATGGATGGTGTAACATATTCAGGCTGACAAATGAAGCCAGAGGTGGCACAACAGAGGTTACCCAGAGCGAACGGACTATAACCCTTATAAGTGATTTATTTACAGTGAAGTGATATGTATATATTAGATACAACTGGAGATACTGGGAAACCTGAGGGGGAAGGAGAAGCATCAGGAACTGGGAGGAGGAACTGTTGGATGGTGCAGGCTGTTGATCTCTTACAGGAAGGCAGGTGAGAGGTAACATTGAGAGGAGGGCAGAGGGTTCCAGGTAGGTCAGGTTCAGGTTTTAGGAGTGCAAGTAGTTGGAGCAGCTGGAGAATATCCCCGGTCACTGCATACCTCGTTGTGTCCTTGGGCAAGACACTTAACCCCGAGTTGCTCCCGGTAGGACTGGATGGCGCCTTGCATGGCAGACCACCGCTACCGGTGTATGAATGTGTGTATGAATGGGTGGATGGCTGGTACTGTGAAGCGCTTTGGGGCCCCTCATAGGGGGCTGAAAGCGCTATATGCCGTATTTTTCGGAGTATAGGTCGCACCGGAGTATAGGTCGCATTGTCCAATTATCACCAATAGATTGGAAAAATCCCTAGATAGGTTGCACTGGTGTATAGGTCGCACCTACATTTAGCTCTGCTGCAAATGTCTGCCACAGGAGCGCACAGCAAGGCTTTTAAGAAGATTAACACTTAAAAACAATTATTTGTTTGATAAAAATTATAGCAAATATGTGTCTGAGCTGAACTTTTCCTTAATAAATGAACGTAATTGTGAAATGAGCTGGATTTAAAAATTTGTTTCGCCGAAAGTGATAAAAAGCCATATATACAGTAGGTCGCACCTGAGTATAGGTCGCAGGCCCTGGAAAAATGATAAAAAGGTGCGACCTATACTCTGAAAAATACGGTAAGTAAGCTCCATTTACCATATCCACAAGGAGGTACAGGAGTTGTTTAACATTCATTTTGCGTATCTTATATCTTAGATCCTTGTATGTTTCTTGTTTTATACTTTGTATTTTTGCTGTTGGGCTACAATAGTCTTCATAGTAGCAAAAGTTGCACATGCACATGACAGCAAAGAGGCATTTTGGGAAGAAAGCCTTACAAATGTTACCTGGCAACTTCAATTCAAACTAAATAATAAAATCCTCAATGAGATTACATTTGTAGAAAGAAACATTGCTTTCCACAAAATGATCAAATAGTTTTGCATTTTATAGAAACTTGTCAAACATCCCAGATTTTCTTAAAACATGAATTAGCATGTTTAATAAAACATCAACATATCAAAGCAAGGGTAAATAAAAATTTTTTTAAGGAACTATAAAAACATAAAACTGTACAGAACTAATCCAGCCTCACTTGGAGTTCATTCCGAATGATTCAAACGTGAATCTGGTCGAATAAGAATGATTTCCATCTCTCCGTGTAATCCATTTGCTTTTCAGCTTCATCTCACAGACTGATGACCTGATGCTTCCAGAAGCTTTTTCTGTCTCTTCTAAACGTGGCTCTTATGATCCTGGAAGCTGCACGCCTCTGATAGACCAAGGTCACTGAAGATGGTGCACCTAAAACACTTAAAGGCTTTAATGGTAGTTTTGACTGCTGTGGATTCTGATCTCAACCAGTATGAAGGCAAATAAACAATAGAAGGACAAGTTTTTAGTCAAATAATAAAAGAAAAAGGTAAATTTTAGGTGCCTTACACCTCATGGTGTGAATGTTTTTGAAGCATCCACACTATTGTAATCCATTTTTCTTCCATATGTTTTTGGTGCAATTCTCATCCTGCAGTTTTCAAGCTATTTCAACAAATCATAAATCAAAATGTTTAGCTCTTTCAGGACAATCCTGCTGTGACTTTTGTTTTGTTGTTGGTGCAACTTTAGCTTTTTGAAATATTTAGGCTTTTCTGACACTTTTTTCCTCATAGTAATTGAATTGAGCTCATTTTACATCCTTCAAATCTTTAGCTCTGTTAAAACCTTTTACTGCTCCTTTCACGTTTTGTTCTGCTTCAGCTTCTTTCAGCTTTTGCAAAAAAAAAAAAAATTCTGCTACTTTCAGCTATTTTTTTAGCTTGGGTGTTTTCAGCTGTTTTTTGCTCCTTTCAAATTATTTCTGCTAACTACATTTTTGTGCTTCTAACTTCTTTCTGCTACTTTTGGCTTGTTATGCTCTTTTCAGCTCATTTCTGCAAGTCTCAGCCTTTTCTACTATTTCAGCTACTACTGTATATAGCTGTTTTTATGCTAATTGAAGCTTTTTCAGATAATTCCACATTTTTGCGCTCATTTCACATTTTTTCGAGCCCATTTTAGTAAAAATGTACTCTCCACTTCCTTCTGATAATTTCAGCTTTTTCTTTTTAGCTACTTTTCAGAAGTTTTTTGTTTGTTTGTTGCTATTTAATTTTCAGATTAATGAAGTATTTTTGAATTGAATTTTGAATTGAATTTCAACTTTTTCAGATTAAAAAATTTGTGATCATTTCTACGGTACTTCTTTGAGCAAAGTTGTTTTTTCTGCTTCTGCCAATTTTAGCTTGTTCTACCTCTTCAGCTACTTTTTTAGCATTCTTAGCTAATTTCAGCCGTTTTCAGATAAACTCAACTTTTTTGTGGTAATTTCTGCCACTTTCAGCCTAAGGGGACCACACATGCAAAATTCACTTTTTAATGTTTTTTTTACTCAACTTTGGGTATGTACTTCATAAAAAAACAGTCCTAAGGCCAAAGAAATGCACCCAGTGGTTTATTTACTCTAAGTAGATTTATTTGTCTGTGATAAAAACGGTTCGTTCCTCACTTCCTGCGGTTTGTGACGTCACAAACCGCAGCCAACCGCAGCCACAACCCACCACAACCTGAGTCCAGCCCCTCACCTAGCAACCCCTGGTTAGGCTCAACCCACTTCTGTATTAAACACATGACTGTTGTTTTTCATGATTTCATCTCATCTTTTGTTTATATGTTCTTAATTTCATGTGTACAGCACTTTGTTGCAGCTGTGTTTTTTTTAAATGGCTTTATAAATAAAGTATAATTGTTATTTTTATGTTTTAGTTCAATTTTTAGTGTATTTGCGATCGCTCCCAACGCGCAGCCGGCAAAAATTAAACGAGCGGACCCCCGGCGTAGGGACCGGCGGCAACGGGACACTCTTCTGGCGCGATGGAGCGGAGCTTCAACTGTACAGCCTCGCAGCAGCCTCGCAGCAGCGAGGACCTTCTCCTTACGGATTAATTTACGGGAGACACTTGGTGAACTTTGTGTTGTCTTGACTGGAACAGCGATAACTCCCAAAATCGCCGCGTGCAACGAGCGGAGCTGGCGAACACCGGAAGAGGAACAAGCTAACATTAGCATCGGATTCGGGTGGTCTAATGCTAAAAGGAGCAGCAAATTGCGGCGCGCTCAGACGGGTTTCGGTAAGTTATCTTAAGCTAGCACTAACAGTAAGTCAAATGAGTAATAAAAAAAGAGCTAATTTTAAAACAACAACACATTACAGATACTGGCTGTTACAGAGGGCGTAAACAGATCGTTGAAGGGCGTGGACTTCAAGAAACCGGTCGTTCAAAACGAAAGTTAAAAATGGCAGAATTAAAAAGGGTATAATTAATTATCTAAGAATTATTTTGTGTATTAAAATGAATTAATATTGTCAAGATAGCACACAGACATAACATAAAAAATTTAAAGACCTATATGTGGTCCCCTTTAACTTTTTTATGCTAATTTCAGCTAGTTATGCTCCTTTCAGTTTTTTTCTGCTAGTTTCAGTTTTTTCTGCCGGTTAAGCTACTTTTTAGCCCTTTTGTGTTAAATTTAGCTTTTTCAGCTAATTCCACATTCTTTTTAGCTCATTTCAGCTCCTTCCACTTTCTTCTGGAAGTTTGAGCTTCTTTATTTTTATTTTTTTTATTTTATTTTGCCTTTTCAGCTACTTTGCTCATTTGAGTTTTTTAAGCTAATTTCCTCATTTTTGTGCTAATTTCTGCTTACCTAAATCCTAAATCAGCAAATATGAGTTATTTCTGTTTTCTTCTGCTAATTTACGGTAGGCTTGTTCTTTCATTTCAGCTACATTTCTACGTGTTTTTTGTTAATTTCAGCTCTTTTTCGGCAAGTTCTTCAGCTATAAGCATTGTAACACTGCATTTTTGCAGGAAATACAATTTCTCTAGTTTGCAGTTAAATTACATTTTTGGCTAATAACACTATTAAAATTGCAGTTAAATATACATGCCATATATTTCTGCAATAAACTTCCTTTAAGTTCTTTAAAACACTGCCACAGAATGCTCAGTTTAAAATATTTATTTCACTCTAATTTTCCAGATTTGAACAAATCCTGACATCGGTTAGGTTGAAATGAGTTTAATTTAAACACATCTAACACATTTCTCCTCCGTTTCTTCATTTAAGCCAGATGTGTTTGGTCTACAGTTGATAATTTGTTTAATAAAATGAAAATAAACTCGTATAAAACTCAGAATGACATTTGGATTCACGTTAACCCAGCTGACGGCATAAAAAAGTCAACTTCTTGCAGTGGAAGTGGAAGAAAAATAAAGTTTTGTTTTAATCTTGTTATTTTTAACCAATGAAACGGTTGTTTAAAGTCCACTTGTGGTGCTGAATCTCTTAACTCTGATTAGAATCCCTCGCGTTTCTTCCGTCATTAGGATTTCTGTGTTCTGAATTCAGTTTCACACTTTGACTCTTTTCAGAGTTCTCAGCAGCGTTTTGTCTGTAAACAGACCTGTGAGCCAGTCCTTCTTAAATTAGTTGTTACGCAGCTGACAGAGATTTGATTTATTTTTGTGAGCATTATTCAATGAATGTAGTAATTTACTGTTACAGAGGTTCCTTTTAAAATGGAAACAGCTTTGAAGAAATTAAAAGTAGCTGCTTCTTTTTCACTTTGCTTTGGGAGTTTGAGGCTGTTCTTGTCTGAATTGTAACGCGTTGTTTCAAAAGGTTCAGGGTTTGTGTCCTTTAATTGTTCATAATGACGCAGACATTTTTGACAAGTGACTGGACTGTCTTAATCCCATAAATAATGTTTGTTTTATTAAGACTGCTGCTTTCACTTATAATTGATCTTTGCTTTAGGCTTTTTAGAAATATGTATTTTTTAGCTTAAACAAAAAAGTGAAACACTTTTCAGTCGGAGCATTTTGCCAACCCGGAAGATTTTTTGTTTTACGTTCTTCATGTTTATTGCTGTGATGAAGATGCTGAGTGGGTCGAGAAACTTTCCTGAGCTAAGCACAAATTAAAGTAAGAATTTCACACTTTTGTGTTGCCCAGCAAGTGGATTAGTTCTTCATTTTACAGTCGGGTGATTGTGTGATAACAAGAAGGCCGATCAATAACTTTAATGCTCACATGCCTGCAGAGAAGTCTGTTCGTCTGCATCAGGAACAGGAAAACACAAAGCAGTATCGATTGAATTTATTTCACCGTGCTTCTTCAAAAATCACTATGGTCTTTCACTTCACGCTATAAATGATTTTAAAGCAGTCCTTGCATTATAGAATAAATAACTCGTACATTTATAACAAACCATTATCATGTCTATGATTTTCTTTTATATTTCTTGCACTGAGGACCTAAAATCACTAATAAACACAAAGAAAGGAGATTTTCTGATGTTTTTAAAAATACAGTATATATGTTTTATTTTATTGTAAAACTCATTTCCACATTTAGTTGAAATGTTTGATTCAATAATTATTTAAAATGTAGACATTTGACATCTAATCAACTCTGAGCACCTATATGACAATATATCAGTTTCCATTTAGTCAGCTGTTCCCGAACACGCAGTGATTTCTGAAACGGACTGCTGAAATTGAGCCACTTGTTTTTTTATAATTGAAAATATTGTTTTTTTTTTTTTTTTACAAACATAAGCCAATGAAGTGTGCTTCAAATTAAATGCATTTATTATTTATATAAGTGGTTTTTGTTTGCTGAAATGAGCTGATAGCTGTCATTCGAAGTGAGGCGAGAGCTTTGACGAAGTCCATTAGACAACCGCACTCGCATTTATACCTGCAACTACAGTAATTGATAACAAGAGAGATTGCATTTCCTGCGAAAATAGTGTGAATGCTTATTGCTGAAGAACTTTCTGAGAAGAGAAACTGCTGAAATTAGCTAAAAACATGCTGAAATGTATCTGAAATGGAATAACAAGCCTAAGTTAGTAGAATAAAGCAGAACACATATTTGCTGAATTAAACAGAAATGAGCGCAAAAGTTGAGAAATTAGCTAAAACTGAAATTAGCAACAAAAAAATTGCTGAAAAGTGTCCAAAAAGGCAGAAAGAAGCTTAAATCACCAGAAGGAATTGGAGAGAGCACATTTGTGTCTAACTTGGCAAAAAAGAAGCAGAAATGAGCACGAAAAGTTGGGAATTATCAGAAGGAGAAAAAAAGGCTGAAATTAGCTAAAAACAGCTGAAAACTAGTTAAAAGTCATAAAGAAGGTTAAATTACTAGAAGGAAAAGGAGGGAGATTTTTGCTGAACTAGGTTGAAATAAGTTGAAAAAATTTGGAATTAGCTGAAATGTTTAAAATTAGCATTAAACAGCTAAGTAGTAGCTGAAATAAGCTGAAACTTGCATGAATTAGCTGAAAGGAGCATCAAAAGCTGAAATTAGCAGAAAAAGTTAAAGAAGCACAAAAATGTCGAAGTAGCAGAAAGATTCAGAAATGAGCACAAAACAGCTGGGGGAAAAACAGCTGAAAAGTGGCTGAAAAGATAGAAAGAAGCTTCGATTACCAGAAGGAAGTGGAGAGAGCACACTTGTGCCCAATCAGGCTGAAAGAAGCAGAAATGAGCACAAAACATTGTGCATTATCAAGAAAAAAAGCTGAAATTAGCTAAAAACAGCTAAAAAGAAGCTATAAAGGCATAAAGGTGTTTAAATTACCAGAAGGAAAAGGAGAGATATTTTTGACGAACTAGGCTGAAAAAAGCTGAAATAAGTTGAACATTTTTGGAATTAGCTGAAAGGAGCATCACAAGCTGAAATTAGCAGAAAAAGTTAAAGAAGCACAAAAATGTTGAAGTAGCAGAAAGATTCAGAAATGAGCACAAAACAGCTGGGGGGAAAAAACAGCTGAAAAGGTAGAAAGAGCTTCAATTACCAGAAGAGGTGGAGAGAGCACAATTGTGCCCAATTAGGCTGAAAGAAGCAGAAATGAGCACAAAACATTGTGCATTGAGAGAGAAAAGGCTGGAAATTAGCTAAAAACAGCTAAAAAGAAGCTAAAAAGGCATAAAGAAGTTTAATTTACCAGAAGGAAAATGAGATATATTTTTGTTAAACTAGACTGAAAAAGGTTGAAATAAGTGGAAACAATGTGGAATTAGCTGAAATGGCTAAAATTAACATAAAATAGTTAAATAGTAGCTGAAATAGCTAAAACTTGCATACATTTTCTGAAAGGAGCATCATAAGCTGAAATTAGCAGAAAGAAGTTAAAGAAGCACAAAAATTGTGGAACGAGAAAAATGCCGATAAACGCATGGAAGAAAAAAAGGATCACAATAGTTTTAATGCTTCATATACGTTCACACTATTAACACTTAATTCAAAATCATTTTTATGGAGCTGGTGCCACAGAATCTAAATAAAAGTGCCGGTCTTGACACATCAGTAAAGTGAGTAAGTAAGATGCAGGACAGCAGCCCAACAGAACAATTAAATCTGCAGAGCCGTCAGTGTATGAAGCTGTGTTAGAGGTTAAAAAGAATTAAAGTGAGCGGGACAGAACTTTACATACAGTGTATGCAAACATTCAAACAGCAATTGTTTGTTTTCAATACAGTTTTTGAGTTGAGTCACTTTCACCTTGCTGTATTAATCTACTCAGGGTCTTTGTTGATGGATTACAAACAACACATTTTGTTGGCCATCAAGAGAAAATACTTTTTTTTTTTTTTACTCTTTACTGAAACTCCTCACTCAAAAGACTTGAAGAGCTTGGGGTGACGACTGTCCTTCGTTTGGATTTTTCAGTGAATCGGATGTCTTGTGCGTGGAGTGTGGGGGAGCGGAGCGAGCACTCATTATCCGAGTCTTCTCCTCAGGCTGCTGCCCTCTGTGAAGACACTTCCTCCTTAAACATCTCCTCCATTCTCTCTCATCTTTTTTTTTCTCTTGCCTTTTTACTTTTTATGCCGTGAGTGAAGGTCAAATTAATTCTTTTTTATCATTTTATGCCGGTAAGATTGCTCCTCGGAGAGCCCCATCCACGGCTCAGTACCTGATAGATGTGAGAAAGGTTAAGACTAAGTGAAAAACCTCTGTCTGACAAAGTGACTAATGCGATTCCCTTATTCATGTTGCAGGTGTATGGTACGATCACACTTAGTCGGCCATGACACGTTTTTTTCTTCTTTTTATTAAATATGAATGTGGATTCCTCAGTTGACTCCACATTAGGGACTATTATGTGTTTATGCTTGCAAAGAAAATGTCATTTGTGAGTTAGCCGGTCCACTGATCAGACGACGCACTTCCTTAACCTTGTTACTTCCTACCATGGGTCTGTGAAGGAGTCAAAGCCTGGATGCAGATATTCTTGTCAGAGCTACACAACTCAGAAGATTATATTGTTGTGAAATGCAGGGTACTTTCTTACTCTGTTGTGAAAGTAGTACTCAGTGTTAACCTGTTAAGAGTATTGAGCAATGGCTGTGTAAATGGATCTCTTTGTAAAGAGCTGGCACGCCTAGAATGAGCACCAGATGGCATCTATAGAGCATCAATAATGTTATCGGGAAGTTGCCAGAACACCCAACAGTCAGTTGAAACAGTGGTTGCAGGTTAGCATACATAGAAAATGTTGAGCTGATGCTTTGGACAGTATTACAAGAACTTGACTGTGTAGTCGGTCACATTGTGCGTTTGCTTGAGGCTGAGGGGTTGTAGATCCCCTCCATGGGGGTTGAACGGGTTACAATGGTCCAATGTTGGACCTAATTTGAGGACACCCACACATATTAGGAAGGTTCTGGTCGCCCAAGACAGACCATATCCAGATAAGGTTGTTGTATCATGTTCCAAGCATTACAGAATCTTGTCATTTTTACCTGTCATGGGTACCGTATATTGACCTCTTTGCTACATCTCTTCATCCCAGTGTTGCCAACTTTGCAACATTTTTACTTTATTTTGTTAATAATAAGAGCCTTTGATCAACTCATTAAAAAAAACTAGTGACGACTCTAGAAACGTTTTTTTGGGTGTTACTGGACACCTTTGAAAACTTTGATGTGAAACTTTGTATCGTTTGTACTCTTATTGATGTGCAGATGCTGCAGATTATCCCCTGTCCGAAAGCCCCCAACAAGCGGCCCAGTCCTTGCACAGCAGGCCCTCCTATCTGCAGTCAGTTGTTCACCCCTCCTAAAACGCCACGCTGGTAGTCTTTTCAACACAAAAACATCCATTCACAAACTGTACGTCTTTCCTCCCGCCAGAATCCTCCTCCTGAGGCCATCCAGGTCAGCGGCTTCGGATGTTATCAGTCAGTTAAATAGACTTTATTAGTTGTTTTCATCACCATAGGTAGCGTTCAGACTGTTCCCTCTTACCTCGTAGGTGTAAAGATACGTTTTTATCAGTGATCTGCATCGCGGCTCGCGTGTAAAACCGTAAGTTTATTTTAGTTGGCTTTATTTAATCCTTTTCCTAAACCTAACCTTACAGCTGACCCAGAGCACTGACCCCAAACTTAACCCCCTAACCAATGAGCCTTAAACTAACCCAGACCGTAAACCGAACCCCCAGACTCGTATAAAACGTAACCCCCAGACCCTTGAGTCTTAAGCCCCCAGTATACTCCTGCGTACCCCCGCAGGGCATGTATGCACAAAGCTCCATTTTTACGACCGCATATGCATACTCTGTGTCGCACAATAAACTGACCGGCGACGGACTGTTTTGTATGCGACACCAATGTATTAAATTCCCCTTCTTCATCCCTGATCTGGCCTTTTGTTTTGTTTTGTTTTTGCCAAAAGGCAAGTGATCTCATCCTCCTCCGTTGACGCCATGACTGAAATGGTGAGAAATGAAGGAATTTGTCACAAGCTAATTAAACTCAGGTCCAGCGTGGCTGTAGGAGGGTCTGGAGATTTCCTGGTGTGCTGGTCTGATGTGTGGGCTGCAGGACCAGCACTCCTGGTATTTTTTTGTAGGAATTTTTATTAACAACCATATAAACACAGAACACTGCTGCAGCTGAGTCTGCCAGCTCTCTTTTTTTTCTTCTGACCTGTCAATCAATCCAGTAGGCGTGTCAGCAAATGACCAATCGGCGATCTCAATTTGTTCCAAAGGTAAATGCTCCTTGTCTGTGGAGCTGACTGCAGCCGCTCAGGGTGGATGCTCGAGTATGATGTCTGAGTATGATGTATAAGTATGATCAGTATGATGTATAAGTTTTATGCACGTTTTGATGATCCAAACAGACCAACTAGCACCAGACTCACCTCATCACCAGATGAAGAGCATCTCAGGGTGTCCGCAGCAGAAGTGAGAGGCAGTCTCAGAAAGATTAATCCTCATAAAGCAACCGGACCAGACAACATCCCAGGGAAAGTTCTGAAGGAATGTGCGGACCAGCTCTGTGAGGTGCTGGCTGACATCTTCACCACCTCACTTGCACTGGAGTCAGTTCCCACCTGCCTGAAGACCGCGACCATCATCCCAGTCCCAAAGAGCTCCACAGTGACTGGTCTGAATGACTATAGACCGGTGGCCCTCACCCCGATAGTCGCTAAATGTTTTGAGAAACTGGTCATGTCCCACATCAAGGCAACCGTCAACATCAATGAGGACCCTCATCAATACGCATACCGTGAGAACCGATCAACAGAGGACGCCATTTCTTCCGTGGTCCACACTGCTCTCACCCACCTGGATCAGAAGGACTCATACGTGCGTCTGCTCTTTGTGGACTTCACATCTGCTTTCAACACCATGATCCCCCAAACTCTGATAGACAAACTATCTACACTTGGACTAAGCCCCTCTATTTGTAACTGGGTACTAGACTTCTTAACAGACAGACCACAGTCCGTGAAGATCCACAACTTCTCCTCCTCCACCATAACCCTCAGCACTGGCTCTCCTCAGGGATGTGTGCTGAGCCCCCTTCTGTTCACTCTGCTCACATATGATTGTACAGCCACACTTCCAGGCTGTCATATTGTTAAGTTTGCAGATGATACAGCGGTGGTGGGATGCATCACAAACAATGATGAGTCCAGCTACAGACAGGAGGTGGAACACCTGGAGAGCTGGTGCAAAGAGAACAATCTTCACATGAATGTGAAGAAGACAAAGGAGATGATTGTGGACTTCAGAAGGAACAAACACACCCATGCCCCACTGAAAATAGGTGGGTCTGCAGTGGAAGTGGTCTCCAGCTACAAATACTTGGGTGTACACATGAATGATAACCTCAGCTGGAGCAACAACACCACCAGCCTGATCAAGAAAGGTCATCAGAGACTCTACTTCCTCAGACGGCTGAGACGAGCTGGTCTGAGCAGCCCAGTTCTCACCTCGTTCTACAGGTGTGCAGTGGAGAGCATCCTGTGCTCCAGCATCAACGTGTGGCATGGAGGCTGCACAGTTGAAGAGAGGAAAGCTCTGCAGAGAGTGGTGAAGGCTGCACAGAAGTCTGTTGGAGTCAGTCTCCCCACAATCACAGACATTTATACCTCCAGATGCAGGAAAAGAGCCACCTGCATCATGAAAGACCTCACTCATCCAGCACACTCACTCTTTGCCCCACTCCCCTCAGGACGGAGGTTGAGGAGCATCAAGTGTAGAACCACTAGACTGAGGAACAGCTTCTACCCTGAGGCTGTTAGACTCATGAATAAATAAAAATAAAATAAAAAATAAACACTGCAAAATATCACATCATACTGATGCTGATCTGTTTTCTTGTTGCTGTGTTCATCTGTGTTCATCTGTGACCATCTGCTCATACAAACTCATGTTCGTGCTGCTGTTTATTCCCACTATATTAGGCTTAGTGTATTACTAGTTGATGTTTTTCTTAGTTAATTCTAGATGTTATTACTGTTTTTCTCTTTCATTTGTTGTTGGATGTAACTGGGACCTCGTGTACATAATCTCGTTTTCATCACATGTACCACATGCGGTGCAAATGACAATAAAGACTCTCTGACTCTGACTCTGAACCCTCCTCGTATAGTACACATGGACGGACGGACGGACGGACGGACGGACGCGGGAGTATACTGGGGGCTTTAACCTAAGCATGTGGTCTTATTATCAGCAATGAGAACGTACCTTTAAACCTACTAGGAAGTACAGGAGGGGCAGTCTGAATGCTATATATGGAGATAACAACTAGTAACGACCATTTAATGGATAACATCCAAAGCGAGTGTCCAGGTTTTCTGAAATTTGCCTAATTGAACTTGTGGGATCAGTTCAACTGTGATGTATGATCTGCTGGAACTCGTTGGCCAGCAACAATGGCTGTCAGATGACTTTCCACAGAAAATACAACAGTTGTATAACACCAGACTGGGTACCACACCCACTCTGATGTTAAATGTATGAAACTGGTACAGGTAGTCCCCGAATTACGAGCGCTCTGATCTACGAGGTTCCAGACTTACGAGCTGGCGAATTTTTGGAAAAAACGCAAAAAATACTGAGTTTTCATGTGTTTTTTCACCACAGTTAGTTAGCTAAGCATATGGACACACGTTTCCGATCATTTTTATGCACTCATAAGCAGTTTTTGGATGAAAATAGAGTGTTTTTAGTCGCGCTAGCGAAACCGTTCCAATTTACGAGCGAAATTTCGGACTTACGAGAGACATGGCAACCGTTCCAAATTACGAGATTTCCGGTTTACGAGCGCCTCGTTGTAACGGATCTCGCTCGTAAATCGGGGACTACCTGTACTGGGCCCTTATTGCCAACTCTGTTACCCATTTGATTTTAAATCGCCCACAGTTTTATTTCGTTTCCATCATTCTGTCTGAAAGTTTAACTCATTTTGAGTAAGCATACTTTGTCTGCCCCTGAAGCTATAATTCTTCTTGACATGCAGGGGATTCTACCCTCTCTGGGCCCCCAATTACAGTACATGCTTTCACTTTTCACCTCTGCTTCACGCCAGGACAGCCAGGCGGACTTTTTTTTTTCTGGCACGCAGAGAGAGAAAAATTAGCATAGAGCCAAGCAGTATCAAGGTTAGGAAAAGAGGATACCATCTAGTTGTACCCAGGGAGAATTGGGGGAAATGCACAAATAAAACAAACATCACTCCTACCTCTAACTCCGGCTCTCAAGGACATGGGAGCAGGATGCAGCCAAGTATGAAGCTGGGGTGGGGAAATGAGCTGGGATTCAAAGCAAAGGAAGGAAACTGATGAAAAGAGAATAGATTAAAGAAAATCAAGAAAGATAAACAGAAAGGGGGGTGAAATGGTGAAAGAGTGCAGAGGGAGTAGCCGAAATGGTGAAAGAGTGCAGAGGGAGTAGCCTAAGGCACAGAATCCACACTAGTCATACAAATGGTGTGTGCTTGTGTGTGCATGCTTGCCTCAGCATCCTAGCCTCAGCATCCTAGCCTCTAACCCTTGGCAGATGAAAACAGATTGCTTTGACAGGTCCACTGACATCACATGATCTGTAGAGTCTCCTGGGAGTCCTTGGTTGCCAAATGTCCAGTAGGGCTAGGAGCATTTCTGCTGCTTGGGCTCTTGTAATACGACTGCTGTTCAGGATATTTCTCAGAAAGCTTGGCTGCCAGAGTACACTTTGTTTAGATGTGGTGTTTGCAGCTCAAAGGTTAAGTCTCAGTAGAGTCTAGATTCCAAAAGTCATGGCCCTTTGAATGTTTCTTCCTCTTGCTTTGTAAATTATTTGCAAACACTAGTATCCTTGTTTGCTGGTTTTATGAACCAGAAGTGGTGGGTAAGGTTTCGCAGCACAAGGCCAGATTCATTAGTTTATAACAAAATGAGAACCCATTAAGAAGTCATTGTATCAGTCACCTGGCAGCGCGGCTGGTTCCACTCAGTCTGCTGCCGTCTCCAGCTTCCCTGACCACCTCCGGACATTCAGGAGCCCAGACCAGAATCCTAAGCGCTCGCCTTCAGCTTCCCAGCATTTGCTCACGATCTGACACAACTTGGATCAATATCCAGAGAGGACACTTACTTTACTTTGAGGCAATCCATTATCCCATAAACATGACCTGGCACTGGCTCCAGACCTGCTGTGTGTAATGGAGACAAATGGAAAAAATGGCACTCAAGAAGTTGTTTTGCCTGCCATTTGTCAAGGCAACCATTATGCAGCTTTGAGTTGGAGGACCAGTGAGCCCATCAGTTAATGCGTAATCAGGACAGACAGCATAATGTGTTAATGCGGTGCTCCTCCATGGTTCTTTAATTGGCATAAGTTATTAATCGTTAGTGCTGAAAGTCCCCGACCTGCTTAATGAGTAGGAAAACAATTCTGGAAATTAAATTTAGTGTCTTTAATGGCTCTGATTGTATTAATGAGTCCATTAGTGGTTGCTTTAATATAAAAGCCCCATTATAGTCTTTTCACCTGCACATTTACGTAATGTTGTTTCTTTTGAATTAATAAGAATCTACATTTATGCTAAAATGCTTCTCATGCCATGATTCTGAAAATGGTGTAATCATTAAAGGACCCCTGTCTATTTAAACGAGCCACGAGCAGAAAGAGCCGGCTGAGCCAGGAGCTGGAGAGGTGGGGGAATAAAGAGAATATTTATTCACCGAATGATCTTTGAGTTCACGGTTCCATATACACATAAAGATGAGCATTAAGAAGACACAGAACAAAAGGTGTTGGCTGAAACGGGAGAAGGATACCAAGGACATTTTGAGTGAAATGAGGTGCAACGAGCAGGTGCATTAAAGGAAATGATGTATGTGGTGCCAGTACTGGATCCTGGTTTGTGTATCAAGGATTTATTGTGGCACACTTCGCGACAGTACAGCAAAAACCACCTGATCATCCGTTATTATTGTAACATCTCTCACTTTGGGGGGTGCACATGATGGATTGGAAGCTGTTAATGACTTCAGGTTGAAATTATAATTACCACAAAACTGACACAAGGCATTTTAAATGGGGGGTGTTGGCAACTGGGCATCGTCTTAAAGGACACACTCATTTATTTTAGTTATTGCTTCTAAAATGGATCATAAGGTATAAGCATTAAGGAATGCAAACTTTTTACTTGTATGCAACTTAAACAGGAGTTCAGTGTTTTGTGTTGTGTGGATTTTTATGTAAAAATTCAGACTAAAACAAATTTTAAGGGTTGAACATTACATGAGCATTTTCTTATTGGAAACAAGGATCAGGTTCAGATCCTACCTCTCTGACAGGTCTTTTTGTGTGTCCATCAACGATTTTACTTCTGCAGTGGCGGCTCTTAAATGGGGGGTTCCGCAGGGGTCCATCCTGGGTCCTCTCTTGTTCTCCTTATACCTGCTGCCACTCGGTGCTATCTTCCGGAAACACAATATACCTTTCCACTTCTACGCTGATGACTGTCAAATCTACTTCCCCCTAAGACAAAATGGTACAGGCTCTATTCAACCTCTGCTCGACTGCCTGGCTGACATCAGGGACTGGATGGCTTTAAATTTCTTAAGCTTCAATGATAAGAAGTCTGAAGCCATATTGTTCCTTCCCAATGACACAACCTCAAACCACTGCATTGACCTGTCTGCTCTACCCCTGTCCGAAAAACAAAAAGTCAAAAATCTGGGAGTGATAATGGATCCTTCCATGAAACTCAACAGTCATGTAAACATGATCGTCAAATCCTGTTTTTTCCAGCTGAGGCGTCTGTCTAAGCTGAAGCCCATATTATCCAAAAAGCACCTGGAGACAGTGATTCACGCATTCATTACATCTAGGCTTGATTACTGCAATTCACTTCTGTTTGGCGTCAGTCAAGCCACCATTGCACGATTACAACTGGTTCAGAACGCAGCTGCCCGATTTTTAACCAGCACACGCAAAAGAGAGCACATTACACCAGTCTTGGCCTCCCTTCACTGGCTACCGGTTCATCTTCGAATCCAATTCAAAATTCTCATGTATGTCTACAAATCGCTGAACAGTCTCGCCCCCGCCTATCTCTCGGATCTGATACACCCATATGTCCCTCCACGTGCTTTGAGGTCAGAGGATCAGGTACTCTTAATAGTTCCAGAAACTCGCCTTAAGCGCAGGGGTGACAGAGCGTTCTCTGTAGCAGGCCCAAGACTCTGGAACGAGTTACCGCTGCTCATCAAACAGGCCCCCTCCCTCTCGGTTTTCAAATCCCGGTTAAAAACTCACTACTACTCCATCGCTTTCAATGCCAGCTGATGTGTACTGGATCGTTTGATTTATGATCTGCAATGTTTTTATGTTTTTCGTGTTGTACTTCATTGTATGTGTTGCCTGTTGCGTGTTTGTTTGTCCAGCACTTTGGTGGACTTGTTCCTGTTTAAAGTGCTTTATAAATAAAATGGTATGGTATGGTATGGTAACAAAGAAAATATCTCAGTCTTGTTTTGACAGAGGGCAAGTAAATACAGTATACGGTAATAGGGATGCATGATATTGGATCTTTGGCCGATATCCGATATGCCGATATGTTGGCCAATAACTGATATTGATATTTTTAATATACTGTACTTTCCTTTGTCAGGACATAGCCCTCTTATTTAGGCTTATTTGCCACAAAAATTGTGTAACAACTGTAAGAGCTGGTGACATATATTCAGTAAAAGCCATATGCAAAGTACTTTAACTTAAATTAAATGAAAAGTTTTAAATGTTATTTATTAGCATTAGTCACCTGTGATGCTGTCTCACTTGTGGAGGCTTGTTCCAGGTTCCTAGCTGCAGCGTGGGTCCTCTGCACTCTTGTGCATGAAGGACAGCCTTTTAAAGTTCAAAGTTTTTGTCTATCCATTGTGCCGTAAGACTAATCATGCTAACGGGGCTAACACTTGACGTCCAAATGTCTGTGGTGAAACTCACCCAAGTGCTATCAGTTATTAGCTTCTCAGTGACGTCGGAAATGACGGCTTGTAACTTGGGAAGGCTTCGTTGGAAAAATATCTGACTGGGGACGATGTAGCGAGGCTCAACGTAGTCCAAAAATCTTCGTAATCCAAAATCCTCAATGAAAAATAAACGTCCACACCGCTGACATTTTGACTTCTTCCTCTCCGCTGTGATCAGATCAGGTTGTCACGTGTGACGTCACCATGTTGTGTTGGCGCTGCAGGCATCCTTGTCACTGGGTTGTCATACAAAAGCAGTGCCTTTTATATTGGTGAGTTATTTTGATGGAATGGTCAATGTCCAATATAAAACTTTAACGCTAATATCGGCCAATACCATGTTAACATCGTGCATTCCTAAAATATAAAGTTGATATTATTGGTTGCAGTTATGCGCAAGTTCTTTCCTTGTTAATGTCAGTCTGCTTTTGTACACCAATACGCTTTCTGAATCACAAAAGTCACTGATTTTCTGTTTAGAAATCTAAAAACTAGAGCTTTGCATAAGGAGCTCTGATCCACCCACAATATATCTGTTGTAACTGGTACCCATTAGTCGTTGTATGCTTGACTTTCTGCCAAAATGTCAGCCTATCCATTTTCTCTTGTCACAATTTGGTATATTTTTACAGAATTGTAAGTAATTAAACGTGTGTTTGTTTCATTGCAAGTTGGCAGACATTTATACATGAAAATATCAAATTTAAAAACTAAAAAACCCTACATTTAAAGTGTCTGAAAGCCACTGCCTTTAGTGTAATACAGCCGGATCCGTCTATGCGGCACGCTGAACAGCGCCTGCTGTGAAGCTCATAATGGAAGCAATTAAACATGACAGAGAAATAACACCCTGTCCTGAATGACTACACTTTAATGACCCTGCTGGAAAAATCAGGCTTTCAGCAAGAGTGGTGACATGCAGCAAACAACAAATTAAAATTACACCATTCAGAGTGGAAAATTGACTTAGTCACTTCTGTAGTTCAAGAGAATTGAGATATGCTAAAGGTGAGTTTATTCTCAGTGTACAATGGTAAAGCCTCAAACTTTTTCATTCTCAAATAACATCGATATCTGCAGCAGTTTAATATGAATCGTGTATGTTCATATTTTTTATTTATTTATTATTTTTCTATATATTTCCCTTCAATCTACTTCTGCATACTTTATGCTACTGCACCCATTCATATACCAGAAATATCTACATATCCTGTTTCTTCAAAAACATTAACATTATAATTAACTTCTAGTTCTGGCCTCCCTTCACTGGCTCCCGGTTCACTTTCAAATTTATTTTTTCAATTTATTTTAATTTATTAATTTATTCATTTTAAAATACAATACAAAACAATCCCATAAATTATAAGATACAAAATATAAAATGAAAGGTAGCAGAAAGAAGAAAAAATCTTATTATATCTGCCCCTTTTATTCAAACAATTAGTTCAAACAATAATAATGTTCAAGTAACGAAACAAAATGAATAACTCTTTCTAATTTTTCTAACTAATACAATACACATTAAGCTACTTCATATAATTTTTTAACAATTCTGTTTTGATCATTTTCTTAAATGTACATATTGACTTGGCATTTTTAACATCATTCTCCAAACTTTAAAATCTCCAAATTTTAAAATCCCTCTGTATGTTTTTATATCTCTGAACAGCTCGTAACCCTCTTATTTTGCTAAGTCAGCAGACCAGATGCTTTTGTTGGTTCTAGGAACTTGTTTTAAGCTCAGAGGTGACGGGCTTTCTCTGTTGCTGGTCCAAAACTGTGGAATGAGTTACCACTGCATGTCAGTCAGGCTCCCTCTTTATGAGATTTTAAAGTTGGTCAGTATGTGTGAGGTAGTTACGCTCCTGGGTTTAAAACGCTAACGAAACACTTCAAGCTTTAAAAGTTGTTCTATTATAATTTAAATATCTGAAGATTTAAGTGCCTAAAGGATTGTTGTTGTTGTTGTTGTTGTTGTTGTTGTTGTTGTTGTTGTTGTTGTTGTTTTTTATACACTTCACACATCCATTTTCTCCGTTCTGGCAGCTGCAGAGGTGTCAAATTACAGAACAACATCTGACATCACTAACAAAGCTGTGTTCTCTGCGTCGTCCTTTCTCAGCGTTTCTCTGAGCAGTTTTCTAGTCTTCCCAGGTCTTTGTGGTTGGC